>JAHWFP010258851.1:50473-67032 GCA_023313725.1 Lithobius niger | reverse complement strand
TGACTAAGCGCTCGTCTACCGTGAAAACGCTGGTATAAATGGTTGCTTAGCAAACGTTAAACTTTTAGCTAAAACTTGGCCAAGCCTGCATCACAGAAAGAACGCACTGGCCTGTGCCCCATTTCCTCGCTTAATCCACGTGATGCGCGCCATTTTTTTTTTGTTTCTGCTTCCGTGAACTTAGCGAACCCTAGGGGATTATTACAAACCACTGCCGTTAAATGGCCAAGAATGCCTTTCTTGTACGTCTAAAGGAATGTAATTTGCCCAGCAGCCTTGGGCAGGGATTAGCCCTAAATGACTTTGACGGCCGCCATATTTCTTTCTTCCTAAAAAGTCACTGCGGGATGACTATAATAGCTCCGCAGCAACGAATGCTCTTGCGCACGATAGGCCTAAACTGTCATTCATCCCGACTGTTAATTAGAGTTTTCGATTTTCTGAAACCACGGACGTGTAACTAATGGGCAAGTGAGGTTCCCCCTTGCGTTAATTACTAATGAGCAGCCAGAAGCTTAAATCTTTCGTATTTTTCTTAAAGTAATCATCCTGTTAACGTGCTGATTTGCAGTTTGGAATAATTTTTGGAAGTGCAGGTTTCTTGATTGGGTCATTTATTTTGCCGTTTATTGTACAATTTAAGCCTCGCGTTCATAAATATTAAACAAGCTTTACGTTTATCCTGTAACTTAACGTGGTTGAAGTAAGAACCAAGTCAGTGAGCATCTTGAATGAACCCTTATTTCCTTTTACACCTGGTTCCTTGAAGCGTAGAATAAATTAGAACATTAAATTTAATGAATTTGAGTTTAGCAGCGTTGAAGTTGGTTCAGGTACACGGTTTAGGGTAATCAATACTTTAAACATATCTGTTATAATGTATCTGTGTTACATCTGTTTAGTTTTAGCTTTGTGGAACCATTATTTTTCCTTCCTTTTGATGGCAGCCTTTTTGAAGGATGCTGGTTTGCCGTGCTGGTAACCAGGGACTGTTACGTCAAAGGCACTGTTACTAATGTTTCCTACATAATACTTTCCATTTAAAAAAAATTAATTTCGTTGAGCCTTAAGTCAGCCGAAGCAATTAAATGTCTGTATGGCTAAACCGGCTCAATTTTGAACATTATCAGACTTTTTAGAAGAAGAAATATCTGGTAAAGGGAGGAACCAACCCGGGGATTTGAACCGGGAAACCTCTGATCATCGTCGGGGCCGAAATATGTCCACAATAGGCTAAAACAGTTCCCACAGCCACTGAAGGAGCATGGTAGCCTCTTACACTACCCTGGCCAGCAGTCCTGGTGGGAACTTTGCCAAGATCCCCTTTCCAGGGGTTCGACCAGATTCGCAAACCTCCAGCAACCAGGCTGAGCTCTCTCACCGCTCAGCCTCGATAACCATAAGTATATTGATGACTAAGTATCACTTTTCTACTACTTAGTGTGGATATGTAGTGACAGAAAATGTGTCCCAATCTATGGGTGAGTTGGGAGCTGACTGTTGGCACATTCGTTCGAATTGTTCCGACCCTTTTTAATTTTTTATTTTAAGTTTAGTACGGTACTTTGCATCTCTAAGAGCTGTACATTTTAGATCCATGACCCATCTTTTCTGCCGTTTGTTTTATTATTTTTTTGTTGTTGTTTGACATGTTTTAAACCCTTCACTTGAAAACGGTTCCAATATAGGAACCGAAACGTCGAGATTTCGTCGTTTACCTGGACTTGATGACTGCACTGTATATCTAAGCTTACTAAAGTACTTTTTATCTTTCTATTTTTTTGTTACCCACCTATGAGTAATTAAACTGTAGTTAAATCTAGCTATATTTTTTACCAGAAACGATTACCAGTTATGTACAGTATTTATCTTGCACTACTATCTCACTCGTGACGTCTGTACAACAAGTGCTATTTTTTTTAATGTGAATCAGACTTAGCCTTTTACCCATACCGACATTATTGAAATAATTTCTCAGAATAAATGCCAGAACATTAATTCTAATCGTGACTCAATACCGTAATATCTTCGTACCATATTCGATAGAACACGACCTCTAATATTTCAACATAAGTTGAAAGAGAATACATAAGATAATAAGAAATTAAAAGCCCCAAAGATAACAAGCCATTAAAAAAGCCTAGAAAGGGCAGAAATATGCAACAACAAAAAAACACAACGTTTCGGGGATTGCTCCGCCCCGTTATCAAGTGCAAAGATGTTTAAAAGTTCGCGGAAGCAGCGTCGGCTTAGCAATATTGGCTCAGTTTTCGATTGGGTGTATTGGTTTCACCAACTGCAGCATCTTGGGTAATCTGCCTATTTACACTCTTCTACCGAAAATAGCTCTGCTACGGAACTAGGAAAAAACGCCCCCAACAAAACGCCCCCAGGAAAAAACGTCCCTAGGAAAAATGGTTCCTGGTTCACATTTCCGGGTTTGCCCCATCGTGAACTACATTTCCTTAACTAATAAGAGTTTCATCTATACGAGCATTAGTTTGTTTCAGATCACTTTAGGCTCCAAGAAATTTATTTTTAAAAAAAGGTTAAAATTGTGAGCAACTCCACGTCCCCACTAGAGATTCCTCTAGCGAATTTGTGTTTATGACACTGTCTGTTTCATTTGATTTACTAAAGATGCACTGTTTTTCTTAAAAACTTTTACGGCTTAGTGAGATTAAAATTGTGGGCGATTCCACGAAGTTGGTTAAGAAAAGTGAGATTTCAAAAAATTGGAGACGGTGTTTTGGATACACAGACTTTTTGAACGAGAAAGAAGGCTAGTTTAAGGGGGAAAAGTAACTAAGTATGTGAGCTGTGAATGGAGAGTTTAGTAAATACGCAAAGATATTTTAAAACAAATTTCGTGGAGCTTCAGGTCATCTGAGGCAAACTAATGTTCATACAGATGAACCGGCTCAATTTTGAACCTCAGCAGAATTTTATGAAGGAGAAAGAAATCTAGTTTAAGGAAGAAAATAACTAAAAATGTGAATTGAAACCGGAGAGTGTAGTAAATACGCAAAGATACATTTAAAAAAAAAAAATTTCTTGGAGCTTTACGTCATCTGAAGCAAACTAATGCTCGTATAGATGAACCAGCTCAATTCTGAGGTTCAGCTACGATAACCATCGCTGGGCCATTTTCCCCTAATGGGGCGTTTTTTCCTAAGAGCGTTTTTATCTGGGTGCGTTTTTTCCAAGAGGCATTTTGTCCTGGTGGCGTTTTTTCCAAGGGGCAAGGCGTTTTTTCCGGGGGGGGGGGGGGCGGCGGTGGAGGTTGTTAGAGGCGTTTTTTCCCGATACCCTCTGCTATTGGACTGATGAATTAGATTGAGTAGACGTATCCAACAGTTGAAGGTGCCAGGTATGTTCTACACTTACTACTCCAGGGATGCTGCCGGTGTGAAAAAATGTGAAAAATTTGAAAATTTGCCGGTAAAATAATATGTGAAAAATGTGAAAAAATGTGAAAAATACGAGTGCTGGTGTGAAAAAAAAGGCAAAACGCACAAACGAAGTAAAAACAATCAAATTATCCGCCCTAATCTTGGGCCTGGGATTACGTAGGCATGCCTGTGGTTAAAACACACATAAAAAATTGGTTGGTTTACGAGCGGAGTCACTTTGAAGTCGCTTTCGCACTCTTCAATGAAATTACAGATAAATTACAATGGTTACTGAAAAAGAAACATTTTTTATTAAAGAATTGTAAAACTGGTGATAGATGAAAACGAAGAAATAGTGATACAAAAATAAAAGTAGGTATGTGAAAAATGTGAAAAAATAAAAAGCAGGTATGTGAAAAATGTGAAAAAATGAAAAGCGAGTGTGTGAAAAAAATGTGAAAAAACGTGAAAAAAATAAAAAGTAGGAATGTGAAAAAATGTGAAAAAAGCTGGTATTCCCGGCAGCACCCCTGTTATTCCTGTCTCAACTTGAGTACTAACCATCTAGTTTAAGGTGCTAGAGTTCAGCAGTGAGTTACAACTTCTGCAAACAACTTAAAAATCCCATGAGTTTGTCGAACCGACTGCCAACGCATTCACTCACCACTCCGGCTTCCTTACAATCCCATAAATGTTCGTATAATTAAGTTACACAGACGAGCAAGTAGTTAAATCAACATGAGCTCTCTCGGCCTCCTTCACATCTCACCTTGGCAATGCCGACTAAAAGGAATCCACTGAGGATGATGAGGGCCACTTGCGTCCCAATGATGGCCATTAAAGCTATCTGCACGCCTGGAAAGAAGAAGAGAAAAGAGATTAGCATCGAGATGAGTGCCTGGAACGAGGATTAAGAGGCGCCAGGTGGCGACCAACGAGCGGCTCAAGACAGCCCAGATGCTACCAAACGTTAACTTATGTGTTGGGACAAGTTAGCAACTCGTGGACGCGTGCCCTCTCAACAAGGGCGTCGAATCTCCGGGACCCTATCAGTTACTTAGTCCAAAAATATCCCAGGATGGTGACTGGGATTTTGGGGTTGAAAAAATGCCTGTAAAATACGCAGTAAATTAATCCTTAAAGATACCTTTACACCAAATGACAGGCTGCGGCATTTAGTACGGACTATCAAATAGGTAGCACTTGATTTCAACAAGCGAAGGAATGCGCAAAGAAATTTATTTTTTGCACAGCAAACAAGCCGCGTGTCTCCTTAACTATTCAGTGTAAAGTTGGTGTATCTACGTGCACCAGAGAGCAAGCGGTCAAGATTAATGATATCGCTGTCACTAGATGGCGCCCATATAGCGGTTCAAAATCTACGTTTTAAAACGGTTGATATATTAAGAAAAGCGCCAGTGATTATGTCAGGCTTAACTTTACCGCTTCACGTAGATGCACCAACTTTACATTCAATAATTAAGGAGGCACGTGGCGTGTTTGTTTCATAAAAAGAAATTTATTTGTGCGTTCCTTCGCTTGTTGAAATTAAGGGCTAGACAGAACTAGATAGCAGTAAATAGTTACAGATGCAGCAGCCTATCGTTTGGTGGCAATCTCTATTTAATTCATGCATTTTAATGCTATACAGGTTATCCCATAAATATACAGACAAACGTTGGGTGGTTAAGGAGGGCACGGAATCAAGCAACTATCCCCCCCCCCCCCACCCCACCTTCCTCCCCGAATGTGCCGCTAATGTCTGAACTGAGGGATTTGAGTTTTCACCATTGCTCCAATAGTGTCCCAACGCATCATGTGCTAAACTCCACTATATGGGTTAAGGATTCTGGCTGGCTGCTATTGTTCTTCATTTCACACGTAACTGTGGTCAGTTCAAACGCACCCAATATATCAAAAGATTGTCATGATTCACCGAAAGTGTACCCATTATCACCACCATAACAATGAATGGAGCAACACAACCTTAGCTAATTCAATAAAATATGTAGTGTACTCTATAACGTATGGCTAAAAGGAACAAACACTGACGCCTAAATTGTCCACTAATAGTTAAGAATTTTGTTAGCTGGTGTAACAATTACTCTATCAACATGTGTGTCATTGGTAGTCACTGATTTGAATGAGTTGCACCATTCTACTATCCATAATAAGCACTTAACAAAATCTTAGAAATATTTGCTTCACTCACCTAATTTACCGGTATAAGTAAATCAAGCTAAGGGATCATTCCTTATTTATTGCCGATTGGGTGCTAGAGTAATTAAAATTGTGACATCTACTTAAGAAAGACCCGTAAAATAGCTTATGTCTTTCACCTCGATGAAAACCTCAGAATATCCAACCTCGCCATCATCAAAAGTGGGTTGCATTTTTATTTTTTTTGTTTATTATGGTAGGTTTACATGATTTCCTGTCATCGGTTAATACGGTATCAGTCCGCAACACCATCTTTCCAATTTATGAAAACTCGCACATTTTTGAGGAAATAAAAAGGCTAGCTACAGTACGACCACTTGAGGTTTGAAGAATGAAAATTTGAAAACCAAGTCAGTAGTATATCGCGCCAAGCCCACACTGGTATTGTTGGGTTCCTTAGCAATTTAACAGTTTAAATTACGTAAACCCATTTATGCCGTTACCATTTCCCAAAACAACGCCATATTTATACACTATTTCGATCTCTTTAACTAGTATTTCTACGCTTTCTTCCACGGCCCATAGATTAAAGTTATATAGAACTGTATACGAAGCAAAGCTTCGTTCGAGAGTGTCTCCATTTATAGCTTTATAACAATTGCTTTTAAACCAATTAAAAGTGAGACAACACAGTTTTCAACAGAATGAGCAGGATGCCAGGCCAACACTCACCCCAGGAACTCCATATTAAGTGAATGAAAAAGAGTTGGATGGATATTTATATTATGGGTCGTCTATTTTCATAGGTGGAATTTTTGTGATATCAGCTGTTTTGCATAACAGAATATAATCCTGCAGGCGATTGGTTAGTTGGTACTGCATGGTTATAAACAGGGGAGGGATTCAAGCGAATACACAAAAGTTTTAAATTAATACGTGTTTTCGTACGTGGAATTTAAAACAAAAATTTTTAACGAAACATCTTATTATAAACCAAAGTCTCATAGCAGAAATGAATCAACCGCAATGACCCCCGGAAGGGGAATAATGAAAACGTGCGAGTGTGTCAATTCTTGGGCATGAAGTTGAAATTGGCACATTGTTGCCTCGACTAACAATTTACTCTAACAATTATCCTTCTAACTAAACACCGTGGTAATATCAAGGGCAAGTATTACGTGACGTCATGCACACATTTCTTTTTCACACGGTACGCATCGCTTAAGCCACAGCGAAAGACTGGGAGTGGGGGGGGGGAGCTTGAAGTGAGCTGTTACTATTAAGCATACGATTACGCATTAACTGAACCTAGAAGAGAACAAACAAACAAGCACGGGAGCCGGGTACGTGTTCAACTACGTATAGCAAAGAAAGAGGAGAAAGGGAAGGAAACCAAGAGGAGTGGGAGAGGACGGGATAAAGGGAGGAGGGAAGAGGGGAGGGAGAGGATTGGCGGAAAGGGGGAGTGTTGCACAAACAAAAATCGACTGTTGCAGTGAACGATCATCCAGCACCGAGCAAATACTAGGAAACAACCACGGGTCAAACAAATCCCCGGGCGAAGCCGGGTACGATGCCAGTTAGGTTTATGTCCCGTATTTTTAAATGCTGTACCAATGAAGTTTTAAGTTTTTAAAAAATTTAAATTTGGATATATGGGAACAAAGACGCTCGGAAGTTTCCTGTTTACTTGCCCCTGTGATCCTAAATGGTTGTAGGGTATGCTGTAAATGGTGTGTTTCATAAACTTTGCGGGAATTGGTAACTTGTTAGGGGGAGAGGGGGCTGAAGCTGGCTATGAAGGGCGTTAGCTTTTCTGCTGACCAGTCTGGTTTTATCTGAAAAGAGTTTTTTCTCAATTGGGAACCCATTACGTTGGTGGTAGAAATATCCCGAGTACCTGCAATAAAATAGTACGCTGAAAATTAAATCGACGGCTTCAATAAATTCTGACGTATCCCATGTAAGTGAATCAAGTGCGGACAGATCTCCAAGGAGTTTATTTTTTAATAGGTTCGATGATTAAAGATGATTAAAGTTTCGATGATTAAAGCTCGATGATACGTGGGGAACATGGCCTTATAATATCGAATAAAGTCCAGTTGTAAGAAGGGGGAAACCATGAGGGGTTCTTTACATGCAGTGAATTTGTAATAACGTGTTTGCTTTGTTCCAGTTTCATTAAGGACGGATGTTGATCAGCGACCAAAACATTCCGTCCAAGTTTGCCAGGTTTGCTAACCGTTAAGAAACTTCTTAATGAGCGCCGAAAATTTGGAGGAAGGATTATGGTGTAAAGATCAGTGTTATCAAATGGGATTTTTTTTATGAACATCATTTACATGAACATCTAATACGCCAGTTGAGTTGCTTTTATCAGATGGTAAAATTCTAACATCGGGTTTTTTCGTTAATTTGCGACGTTCAAAGGCTTGTTGCTGGGAGAAGTTATTTAGAGCGTTTGATTTCAAAGCTACTCTTAATGACTTAATGGACAATGCACGAATTTCTTACATGTTGTAAATTAGGTGTAGAAACAAACTTGGGGTCACGAGCCGCTTGAAAATAATTTAGATCTAAAAATCGCCACGTTGCGATATATTATTTTACTGCGCTTAATGGTGTCTATCCACAATTATTAATGAAACTGTTTTTACTGTGTTATCTACATCATGAAAAATGCATACTGTACGTGCGTGCCTGTACCGCTACTCCTCTTGAACCAAGGCACCTACAAAGATGGGAGTAGGGCCAAATAAAAGATAATGGAATTGCGTATCCGTTAGGCCTATTTTTGTCGCTATAACTTGAATTTATGCCCCTCAAATACGAAAAAAAAACCTTAAAAAATAACGTCAAAATTTGTTTGACCCTCATTACAATTGTTCTTGAATATTGTTACCTCCTGGTAGGCAATGAACCACAAGGCATGAACATAAAAACAATTTGCCAGGAGGCAACAGTATTCAACATCCTCTCCATAACCACAAAATAATTTGAGTTTGACGTTTGTTCACGACATAACTTGTTCATGCAAAGTTTATTCTGCCTGAACCAACTTTGACCTTTCAAAGAAATCTTTTCCTGATCAAACTATAACGTCATGTTTTGCATCAGTACGAAGTAACAGAAACACGACATTTCACAATATATGGATCTCAAAATCAGTAGGAAATCAGAACACTTTGTTTTTGGGCCAGCCATTGTTGACAAGTGTTAGAAACGTTGAGATTGCAGAAGTTGCTTGCCAAAAAAAAAAAAAAATTAAAAAGTACGACATATTTAGCACCATGGTACATATAAAACTTATAATTGGTTTTGCTTCAAGTGACTGTTGCACGAAAAAAGCAGACCGGTAGGGTTTAAAGGATTATCAAACATTCCGTTTTTGAAACACGGAAGTGCATGGATTGAGAGAGTAAAGTGAGCAATTTCCACGTAAACTAAACCTTTTCAGTGATTTTCTCACTTCTGTCGCAATCTTTCATTTACTCTCACCTTCATAGGGGCTTACTTCTAGAGGCGTAGACGAACAAACGTACAAACAAACAAATCGTATGTTTGGAATGATGGAGATGAAATGCAGACGTTCTGAGGAATGTGATGAACGAACTGTGAGCAACAATTGCAATGAGTTTGCGTCGAAAAATCTAGTACATCGATTTTGTGATGCTCTTGGAATCAAAGAAATTACACGAAGCATGGAACGACGCCAATAAAGTGAGGAAGCGAATGATATGGCTAGTAATAGTTAATTAGGTCAGTGTGTTTTACTTCTGAATCCCCTTCTTCCCAGCTGTTCACTCTAATAGTCTCAAAAAATTAATGAATTTCACCGTAAGAAGCCTTTAAACGTACACGACCCCCTCAATTTCTGTCCTATCCTCCTCCTTCCGCACCAAGGAAAAATAATTACTGTCTGCGATCCCCTGAATTAAGCCATGGAACCTAGGATATTACCGGAAGACTATAGTTTCTTCCACATTATGGTTTGCAGGAAAAATACCTTTCTTCGTACCTTTCTTCGACTTGGCCCCAAGCAGGATGTACACGCGTGACCATTCTTGGAAACTTGCTGTACAGGCTGCACGATACTAACTATCGCAAGAACATTTTTCTCCGTCCGTGTTGTGAATGTGTGGGATGCTTTCAAGGAATCAAATGTTGAACAGTCCACAGTGCAGGGATTCTGTCGTATGTTAATGCTCGAAAACCTAAGTCTTTTTGAAACGACCACTCACAAAAATTGTATAGGTCTTTCTTTTGGCTTTGTTGTCCCTGTAAATCTAAGCTCGGGGTTAGTGGTTCAGCGCCCTTCCGCAGTCCTTCCACGTGCTGGTGGTGAATTGTATTTATTTATAAAATACTGTATGACGTCACGTTTCCTTCCACTACAAGTGCTAAAAAAACACATAAATATTCCACTCGTAAACTCTTAACGGTAATTGTGTAGTCTACAAGTGTGATATCCACATGTTTTTGAACTCGTAGGTCAAGGAAACGTGGCGTAGTGCCGTTAGTTTCCTGCAGACATAATGTGGAACAAACTTTATCTGGGTTTGGAATGTTCTATCTAGTGGTGATCATTATACGTCAGATGTCTTAGGTAATCCTCTCGCTGATGAAGAACTCGGAGAATGACTATAGACGTTACGAGAATAATAAATTAACTTTTAATTCCCAGCCTCCCTTAAAGCACATTCACACGTACACAAATGGAACGTTGTTATCGTATATGTTTCTTACATCTGGCATGTCTGACTTCAATTTATGACCATCTTCTGAGAATTCTACGCAAATTCTACTGGTGATAAAAGCAACGTATGTAGCAACAAATTTGCATTCTGCCCCCACCCAGAGAATTTACAGGCCCATTAAGGGAGAAACAGCATGTCGGAAAGACAATTTCATTTCCAGACAACGATTGGCGAGTTCTTAGCTTTTGTAGCATATGGTACGAAACAGATCAGGTCGTTTATTTGACAGGCTGATCGCTTTGCTAGTAAACGGAAAACAAATACTGTGGTTTTTATCATTCTTTGGGCCTCGAAGAATTGAGAGAATTAAATCTTTGAAACTTTCAACTTCAATTTGAACAGTAAAATTCTAGATTTTTCTTTTAAGTACTGTTGACCGACAGTGAAGCAGTTAGCCATTTCCAAGGAGGGGTGCAAGGGGAAATGACTGGCCCCTACCCAATCACTAAAACAATTTTGGAATCAAAATTATCCTCATGCTAACCAAACAGTTTTGGGGTCATCGGGTTTTGACTTTTCCGGGATCCCTAACTCATGAATTTTGAGCCCCCCTGGTCCTGTGCCTGGGTGCCTGGGCCTGGGTATTTTTTGGAGATGCCGATCTAATAGCTAACAGCTGTCCGAGTATTATGTTTGATGCCTTACGCTTTCCAAGAAAGTGATTAGAGACAATTACGCTGGGTTTGAAGCCGCTTCGATATAAATTGCACTGTTTTTTTTTTTCATTTGGACGTTGTGATATACACTAGTTATGTTTACGCAAACCACATCGTTCGCTTCGCTACTCACGTAGATCGGGCTTCACATAGTTTATTCGCTCACTACACCAGGGGTCACCAAACTGCGGCCCGCGAAGCACTTATGTCCGGCCCGTGCTTTATTTTCATTAAATGGGATTTTTCAGTTGTTTGTCCCTTTGAAGGTGTATTTTCCTTTTCCTCTTCCTTGTTGATTGTTGCCATCTTGATGGTTTTCGTCGTCGTTTCCATCTTCCGCATGACATTGTGCGTCAATTGGGCGATAAGTCTGTCCTCCTGTCCGGTGTTTTTCAATTTTTGCAGGAGGTACAGATGTATGACAAGATTTAGATTAGGGGTTTGAATAATATCTCTGTAATGTGTGGTGCAGTGGCAACCCGGACCACTGCACTGTGGCTGAGGTTGGCGCTAATGACCAAGCTGTCGACGCGCCAGTAAGCCTCAATCCCCCCCCACCCCCTTTTCCCCGAGTGAAGCGAAGGTTACTTTATCGAAACTAGGAAGATTTAGACTTCGTTCAAAAATGGCTGATGAGCAGCTGCACGCACTACTTCGCGTTGGAGTTTTTATTTTTAAATCTCAACATCGAAAAATTGCCAAGTGAGCAAGCCCACAGTTTCCAACAATGGTGCCTGTGGGAAGGGGGTTTAGTCAGAAGCAAACTTTGGGGAGGGGGTGGAAAAATACCGTTATCTTAATTTACAAAAACACAATATAACCACCCCTTGGTATTGGGGTAAGGTTACTCCTCCCGGCAGGGGGGGGGGGGGTGTTATAGATGGGTATCGTTGGAACCCACTGAGACCTGCTTAGGAACAATCCGGCCCGCTAAAGATAAGCAACTGTGCTATATGGCCCTCAGTTTGAAAAGTTTGGGGACCCCTGCACTAGACCATCACAAAATCGATGCACAGTTCGTTCATCACAATCCTTAGCTTGCCTGCATTTCATCTACATCATTCGAAACTTACGATTTGTTCATTTGTGGGTATAATTGTACTAATGTTTGTACGAATTCAAGAATAAACTGGAGTGGTATATAAATACCGATACCTGGTTCTTTTCAGTAAACATGTCATGAGGCTCGGTAACAAGTGTCCCCCCCAGTGACAATTAGAAAGTGTTTGCGTATATGTATGCGTGGGCGTGTTAAATGTTGCTGGCCGTTTTCTTTTGACCGTGTCAGCATGGCTTAGCGGGTAGACTTTCGTTTTTTGGTCTCAAAGGTCGAGGGTTCAAATTCCGCTCAGACAGTCTGACATTAAGTCCAAAAGGCAACGGAAATAGATTTGCACCTGTATTTATTTACCACTAATCTAGCCGATTTTGTTTTCCGTTCTGTGTGTTCCTGCTTTCACGCTTTAATGGGAAATTAATACTGCTTTTCATTCATGAATTCGATTTTGGTGATGTTAAAGGGCATTTACATCCATTTTGACATGCAGGTTTTACTTTTGGACCACTTACACAATAACTAAACCCAAGAATTGCGGTAAGAATACGTTACGTACGTCCGATACAACAATATAATTACTGCATCACCAAAACACCAGACGGGGACCGCCATTGTTTTGCCGGAACACGCAGAAATTAATGCCGACAGATGGTAGCCATCGATTTCGACTCGCAGCCGATTGACATAGCTCTGTAGGCTATGAGAACAGCTCAAGCGACCGACGGCCTTAGCTGGCAGACAGTTGTAGTGGCCAGCTAATGCCGTCGGACGCTTGAGCTCTCACAGCCAATAGAACTATCTCAATCGGCTGCGAGTCGAAATCGATGGCTACCATCTGTCCGCATTAATTTCTACGCGTTCCAGCAAAACAATGGCGGTCTCCGTATCGTGTTTTGGTGATGCAGTAATTATATTGTTGTATCGGACATACGTAATTCTTGTCGCAGTTCTTGTCTTTAGTTATTGTTTAAGTGGTCCAAAAGTAAAACATGCATGTCAAAATGGATGTAATTGCCCTTTAAATCTATTGGTATACAGCCAGGAACCGAAGTCAGCAGCTTCTCTCAGATGACCTTGTGACATGCGGTCAAATACAAAGCCACAGTTGTAGCATGGAAACTTCCACTTTTCGCCCGGACATGTACGCGTTTCTAGGGGCGCCCACAGAACAGCAAAACAAAAAATGTGTGGGGAGAAGGCTCATGTCACAATTTTTTAAAGCCTTTTTTACGTTTTTTTTTCTTCAGGATGTGGCAGTGTTACGGTTCCAGGAACGAAAAGGCATGGTTTAATGGTTTTTGCTTTTGTTTTTATAGTTTTTCTTCATGTCTAACAGGAGAGCAAAAAGGCAAAGAAACAGGGGAAAGGAGAGACGGGGGGGGGGGGGGACTTCAGCCCCAATGTAGGGGCGCCCTTGTGCGTTTTTAAATTTCCTGATGTGTAACATACGAAAAAATACAACGTGAACAGCTTAATTTCCAATTTTCCTTAGTAACAGCTATATGATCATGACAATTTGTAGCAATAATGATGGGATAAAGTTATGTTTCAACACGATCACGTCTCTCATGACGACACATGAATTTGTTCGTCGTTGAGGGTGTTTCCTTGTCCCCATAATGTTGGTTCCATTTTCTTCGTTATTACTCCTTATTAAACTTAAAAAGTACTTGCAGAATGTTGCAAAGTAGAAGTCGAAAATTGTACAAATATACATAAAAACTCGACATTTCGGCTCAACTCAGAGTAATTATAACGTCGCAAATCTTGCACTTGCATGTTTGCTGGGGCCAATGGCCAATCTTAGTCTTGTGTGTCTATTCTTACATAGGCGGACATTATCTGTACTTTGTAATTATATTTCCGGTTCCTTCCTCTAGAACTTTCTATTACCCATAATACCCTGGCCATTTCGCGGTTGTCAGGGGTTACCAAAACGTATTTAAGCAAGGGGGCCAGCATGGAAAAACAGAAAGCCTTCGGGCCAGCCAACTGGTTGGTCCTCCCTCAACCCCTGCTAGGTCTCCTAGTTAGGGGGATTTTTGGCTGTTAGGCCTCTAGTAGGCCCAATTTTGGTTAGGCTATTTTCCCCCAACCTAAACTAAGCCTTTTAATTAATCCTCTTAACCCTAACTTAACCCCAAAGTTCCCCAGCTTCCCTCCCGCATTTCTCAGTCTAATTGTTTGCTCTCCCACAGTTTGCTATTTTTCGTCATATCAAGAGTTTGCAAATAAAAATAAACTACAAAATAACACAAGAAAGACATGATTCACGTTGCTTGGAAGTAAAATGTCCACCCTAACAAGCCAGAGTTGCTAGGACGTGTTAAAAAAACAGATATATCCCTAAAAAAATTTAAAAATTTTAAAACTAGAAGGGACTTCGTTCGGTGCTTAGTCACAAGCACACATCGAAGTCATCTCTAGTTTGAAGTGTTAACATTAACAAAAAAATTTGTTACGCCCTAGAAAGTTCTGCCTTGTTAAGATGGACATTTTACTTGCAACTTGACTCACGGCTTTCTTATGTTATTTGTAATTCTTTTTACTTCTTACTCTTGAAAATAGCTCTGAAATGAGCCGAAACGTCGAGTTTTATGTTTGTTTGTGCACTTTGTAATATGATTACTTATTAAGAATATTGAAAGTGGTACACACCACATAGAGGCATAAAGCGAAGCCATGAAACAATAATTGCAGATAACCTAAACCAGAGTTAGTCCATTGTTAAAGTTTTTTTAGTCACCAGGAGTGGTTAACGCTCGTTAAACCCTTTGAAATCCTTTGAGTCATAATGAACCGTTTGAATTATGCAAAATGCAGAAACCGTTACTTCTACTCTTAACGTTTCATTAATCGCATCAACTTAAGCAAGCAGAAACAAGTGCTTACCGTAGTATACTTCTCCAAGTTTGTTTTCTGACGCGTTGACTCCAACACGCCAACTATAGAGTAGTATCACCAAGATTGATATGCTCTGAAAAATAAGAAAAAAAATATTATTTTGTTAGTTATTTATTTGTTACTAATGTGACATGATTTAGTTTTAATTAGAATAAAATAAATGAACAAGGAAGTCTGAAAGTAACTGGAAACGAGACCCCATGCTGAATTTCACTTGGGTTCTAAAAAATCAATCATGATTAAAAAAAAAAGTAAGTCATGTTATTTAAATCCAATTGTTGTTTATGTAAATCGGATTATTTTTAGATTTAATTTTTAAAATTAAAGGTTTTTGCTGTTTTTGCAAGTCGATTTATTTTGTATATTATATTCCAACTTCTAAACCTTAGAGGAAACATTACGAAGTTGGCTGTCATTTGTGTTTTATGCTAAATAAAAAGCCGTAAGTGCACGAACATATATATAAAAAAAAAAAAAAGCACCACGTTTCGAGAATAAGTTCATCTCGTTATCAGGCGCATAAAATTCACAACAGCTTCGTCAAACACGTAAAAATACACAAACCAGGACAGTCTCAGCATTGGGTGAATTCATTAAATAAACAATATATACAATTAAAAAAGACCCTATAAGCTATACCTGGCCAAAACAGACAAGTAATAGGCAACCATTCGACCTCTCTCCTGTGAATTTTTTTTCAATATATGTTCGTGCACTTCTTGGCTTTTTATTTAGCTTAAGTACCTATAGTGCTGTTGTGTTTTAGTTATTTGTGTTAGGCGAACAAACGTGCTAACAAACAAACAAATAGTATGTTTTGAATGATGTAGACGAAATGCAAGCGTGTTGAGGAATGTGGTGGACGAACTGAGAGCAATAATTGCAATTAGTTTGCGTCGAAATAATCAGTACATCGATTTTGTGATGCTCTTGGAATCAAAGAAATTGCGTGAAGTATGGATCGACGCCAATGGAGTGAGCGAAACGAACGATAGGGTTAGTAATAATAATAATAATAGTAATAATAATAATAATAATAATAATAAATAAATAAATAAACATTTTTTAAGGAGCTACGGGAAGACAAGGATTAGCCTGATCACTAACTGCCAACCAAACTAGACAAAATGAAGTGCGTAGCATATGTGACTGGATGCGAGACAATTTGGACTTTGGTAACAATTACCCGAGTGTTAAAAAACGTTGTACAAATTTAGTTAAATTTAGTTGATTAAGGTGACGACGAAGGGCATTCACGCTCGTCAGGTAACAATTGCTTCGGGGAGAGAATTCCAAGCCCCAATAAGTCTCACCGAAAAGAAGTGTCGTCTGCACTCCAAACGGAATTTGGGAATGTGTAAATTGAAAGAGTAACCTCTAGTTCGTCCCTCTACGTTCCGGTCGAACAATAGCAAATTAGCCCGAACTAAGCCATGCAAAATATTAAATGCCAAAATTAGATCTGACTAAGTCGTCGTTATTTAAGTTATTCAAATTTTAGCCGTTAAAAATCCGGCAGCGGCTTCTTTACAATGAAGTTAACAATACGAATGGGTTATTATTTTGAATTGTACAAATCAGCTTATTGAGCAGAGGCGCACGCAGATTTCCAAATAGGGTGGGGGGGGGGGGG
>JAHWFP010258851.1:22914-50373 GCA_023313725.1 Lithobius niger | reverse complement strand
CACAGTTGCAAAAAAAGCGGGCAAATTCTATAAATTTCTTAATAACCTTTTTTTTACGAGGGGGTTGTGTGCCCCTCACGAAAAAAGGTCTTGTTCTGCTCTCCTCCCTCCCCGGACAGTTTTCTTGTCCATTTTCTTACGATGGCAGGAAAAAAAAATACTGCGGGTCAGCAAGAATCCGTTTGGACCTCGTTGCAATTTTCAACACTACTTCCAGTTTTTAGGTAGCCTGCTTCATCATTGTGTTGGTTGGTTTCTGATCAATTCCGTGCAGTAAAAGAGGACTTTTATAGGATTTTTTTTTTCTTTAAAAGAAAATAGCGGTTCTATAAGTTTTGTAGACTGGCCACAGGTGGCGTTTCCCCGTCGGTTTGCGTCATAAATCAGTATTATCTCCCCTTCCAGTAGTCGTGGCATTTTACCGTCGAGCAGAACACACACAAAATACTGACGTAAGAGGAGTTGAGCAATCCGTAACCGTTAAGTGACGTGTCATCATTTCGCGCTCAGCCATCACTGATGACGATTACAGACAAGGAGCGACGCGACGCGAGGCGACGGGGAAATGGTCGATACAGCGCAAATTGAGATGTATCGCAAGAAATTGTGCTGGCTTTTTTTCTTCAGTTTCGGGTTTCAAGGGGATTTGGCAGAAAACACTAACTAGTTCCGATAGTGTTGATGGATTCAACGCCACAAAACTAGCGCAAATTTACGATGACTTTACGACGGTTCATGATAAGTTAGCTGTTTATGTACAGTGTGTGTAGCTATCGAGATGTAATCTTTAGTGTCCTAGTCGGCACTGGAAACAAAAACAGCCCATATATTAAAATTATTGTCTTTCCACCGATTTGTCATGCTTTTCGCTCCCACTCTGCGTTTTTCAAATAGCCGATTGCTTGTAGCTTTTCAGCTGAATATGTTTTGTACTATTTGCCTATAAAGGAGCCTATTCACCGGAAATGACAGGTTGCAGCATCTAACGCCGTCTACCGTTATTTAGTTTTATGATGCAGCACTTGACTTCAACAAGGGAAGGAATGCGCAAAGAACTTTCTTTTTACACAACAAACTATAGCCACGTGCCTCCTTAATTATTAAATGTAAAGTTGGTGCGTCCACGTGCACCAGTGCGCAAGCGGTCAAGGTTAACGATATCACTGTCACTAGATGGCGCCCATCTATCGGCTCAAAATCTGCGTTTCAAAACGGTCGATGCATAGAAAAAAGCGCCCTTGATGTCGTTAGGCTTAACTTCACCGCTTGCTTCCTGGTGCACGTGGCGCACCAGTTTTACATTCAGTAATTAAGGAGGCACGCAGCTTGTTTGTTGTATAAAAAGAAATCTATTTGTGTGTTCATTCTCCTGTTGAAAGTAAGGGCTAGACAGAACTAGATAACGGCAAATGGCTATAGACGCTGCAGCTTGTTATTTGGTGGCAATCCCCCTTTAAGCACCATTTGTCAAATAGGGATTAAACAGTACCTCCCTAAACAGTATGGCCGTGTCAGTATCGCTTAGCAGTAGGACTTTGGCCTTTGGTTTCAAAGCTCGTGGGTTCAATTCCCCGCTAAGGCAGTCTGACATTCAAGCCCAAAAGGCAACGGAAGTAGGTTTGCATCCGTATTTATTTAACACTTCTCGAGCCCATTTGGCTCTCCATTAAAAAAAAAAAGGCCGTGTCTGTATGCCTTAGCGTTCTACCTTTGGCTTCAAAGGTCGTGGGCTCAATTCCCCGCTCAGTCAGTCTGAAATTTAAGTTAATAAAAGAATGCGTAAATGGGTTTACAACCGTATTTATTTAATTTGTCAAATACGGACGAAAATAACCACTGTGTTGACGTATCCTTTCTTTCATATCCTTCCTTCATTTACAAATAGTTTCATTGATTGAATGGCGTGAATAAAACCCAGCAGAGCAGAAAACCCGGCTAAGTTTACGCTATTGAAAATGGTTATAGTTTTTCTAAGAATTTTTTTGAGCCTTATGTGATCTCAAGTAAACTCAGGTACGCATAGATTAACAGGCTCAACTTTTAACATTAGTGGACGTTTTTAGACTAAGCAGAAAATAGAGGCCAGAATAAATCCCATAGCTTCTGTCACACTATCCTAGCCAGTAAAGACTGGGTGGGACTTTGCTACGGTTCCTTTTCTATTCTCCGATAATGTCAGCTTCTTCAAACAGCTAAATTGAACTCTGCCAACACAGACACGCACAGAAAATATTTACGTCTATTTCGTTTCTTTTTGTAAAAACCAAGGACGTTAATAAAATGAAAGAACGTAGTTTAATGCACCTTTTACTACGAAACAAAAGAAACCTTTCTTCAAATTACATGAAGTGCTGCATGCGAAGTGAAATAAAGCTTTGAAAAGGTGCGCACAAACCTTTATGCCACCATAAAAAAGGGAAAGAAGGAAGACAAAAAATTTTAAAAACGTACAGACGTTGTCAAGTATGGTGTGGATATGCATATTATATGCATATTCATGAAAATGAAATCTTTTTTTCAAAATGAATACTAAAACTAAATGATAGGATGAAAAAATATCGTCGTTCAAAAAAATTGTGGTAATAAAAACGGTTTTAAACAAACTGAATGACCATCCAGACTGCAAATAAGTCGTTGTTCACTGATTTAGTTTCACAACTAAAGCCCCTAATGCATATTGCGTACTGCGTGTGTGTGGTATTGCAAATTACACGGCATGGCGGGAATGTCGGTATTTTTGGACATTAAAGCAGCTAATGATACTTTGGTTGATCCGATTTTATTCTCGGTAAGTGGCTGAAATCGGTATTAATGTAAATGTCATACGGATCCTGAGAAGAGTTCTTGCAGTGTCGTAAATTTATTTATGTGAGTGGTGAATTATCATCGCCAAGAGGAAACGAGCCGTGGCTGGATAACAGTATAACTAGTATAACTCAGTATAAATCAGTATAACAGTATAACTCCCATGCTCTTCGCCGTATTCATCGATGGATTGATCAGTATTGTGACCCCATTTTCGGATCTGGGCATCCTAACTCAGACGACGTTGCCTTTAGGTTTACAAACAGTGATGTAGCAGTGATGTGTGGTTGACTTGGTAGGTTGGCTAGAAAAGAGAGGAATGGCGTTTTCTCCAAGGAAATCGCAAGTAGTGGTCTTTTCAAGAATGGTGGTACCAAGGGTGGCGTTCCAAATTGCTGCTGTGCAGGTGGCTGTGGGGCTGGTGGCAAGTTAGCACCTGGGGCTTCCTCCATAAAGTTACAGGATGGCCCATAAAAAACGCACGACGTGAAACATTACTAAGTTCATACTTTTTCTAATTTTTAAAAATTTATTTTTGTTGCAGGCCTAGTGAAGACCACTTTTTCGTACTCCATCAAGTGGTCCCTAAATTTAATTTTTTTGAAAAAAGTTTGAACTTCGAGAAATTTTTCAGCTTGTGAGTTTTTTGGGACCACCATGTTTTTTAATAATAGGGGGATGGAGAGATGTTCGAAATTCATTTTAAAAATATAGTTTATATCAAATCAAGTAAAACTAGTGTACTATAAAAGAGCCCTTTGTAAATCTAATTTTTTTTTCCCGGGGTGGCCAACTGAGACTGGGGGCCGGTGGCATTCTGCCGCCCTTGCCACCCTGTAGCTACGTCGCTGTGACAGGTGGAAAGTGTGCAGCAGTTGCGTTACGACTGAATGCTTCACGATGCTGATCTGTCGTGGGGTGCGGAGGTGAGTGAGCTAAGAGATGGCTAAGTGCAGCAAAGTGCTGAATGCTGGTGTGCCTGGCGAGCAAGGGTAAGGGAGGGAAGCGAACATAGTACGTAAGTTACAGGTGGAAGTGAATGGGTGTTGCGTGCGATGACTGGTTGTCGCAAGCGTCGATTACAGTCTTACATGTTGAAGCTTGGGTGTGTCGCAAACTGAGTGTGACCAGGGTGAAAATAATATAATACGACTTGTGCTTTTTAATTTCAGTAGGGATGAGTTTTAACAGATTTAAATGGATTTTTGGAGCTTGAACCAGAGGACCCAAGCTAGTCTGGGAAATGAAGGGAGTGGTCTTCTGTTTTTAAGCATTCACAAAGGTGCGTTTTGTGTTAAAATCATCATTTTTCCAGTGGCTCCTTAGATTCATATATGCCAAAGAAGAAAATGCAGCCGGGTATGGAGTGGTGCGGCCTGAAGATAACTGTGATGCATCCATTGATCGGTGTTCTATTAAGAGGGGCTTAGCACATGGACTCCAGAACTTAAGCTTGTGTATGTTCACATTTTACGTTGTGCACCTAACGCACTGATGGCGGAACTTGCTGCAATGTCAGTGCCTTGGGCCAATGTCTGACATAAGGGGTTTGGCGGTTCGTAAATCTTACAGAAGTTAGGTAAGTATCCAATGTATGGGTGAAAAACTTTAAAGGGTGTGTTTTTGTTTGTGCTGGAAATCGTATCAAAAGTGAACGGAGTGTTAGAATCAGGGGTGACAGTAAAGATGACGTGGGACCCAGGCCACTCTGGAGTGCAGGAAATGAAGAGGTGGATAGGTTGCCCACCTGCCACATGTGGAAGTGCAGAGGTGGAGTGAGGTACCCTTCCCAGTGGATGTAATGGATGTCAGTAGTGATCAGGTCTGTTGTGGTGTCTCGTTGGGAGAAGTGTTGTTGTTTTACTGAGATGAAGGGCAGGGATCTTTTTAGTGTACATCCCTCAGTTGGCTTCCGAGAGAGCAGGATGATGTGGCTCGAGGCCATGCTGTACTGTTGTCACGACTGCGCACTGGCCACGTGATGCTGGGGGCTTATCGTTTACAGCTAGGGCTGCAGTCGTCCCTAACGTGCAATTGTGATAGCCCCAGTGAGAGTGTACAGCATTTCCTACTTGAGTGCCCACTTAGCAGTGGAGAGTGCAGTTGGCGCGTGTGGATTGTGAGTAAAGTTAGTAAGGCTGCTAGGTACGTGACCGCACGCAGTAGCTCCAACTTCAGGGTCCTACGAACTCTTGTGGACTTCTGAAAGGCTGCCTAGTTCTTCAAAATGGATGGAGTATCAGCCCACAGAATTTCCGCCAATGTCTCAGCGACGACACATAACACCTTAAACCTTTAAGAAAATTTGAAACATGATCTCTCAGCACTGCTAAGCCTTTCTTCCTAAGAAAAAAGCGAAATATCAACCTAGTTTTTCACTGTTGCCTTGACTCAACGAACCATGCCCCCTTAAACCATTAAATAAAATCTTGAGCTATAGTCTATCAGCACTGCTAAGCCAGTTTTTCCAATATACAACGGACTATAAGCAGACAGAATTTCCTTCATTGTATCGGCGTAACGAAACATCTCACCTTACATCCTTAAATATCAGCACTGCTGAGCCAACTTTTCCAAATACAACAAAATATCAGCCGACACACTTTCCACAACTATTCCGACGTAACAAAACATCCATCCTTAAACCCTTAAATAAAACTTAAAACTGTGTTCTATCAGCACTGCTAAAGCAGGCCTTCCAAAATAGAACACAATATGAACAGAAAATTTCAGCCACTGTCTGGACACAACGAAACATCCCACCTCAAACTTCAACTACGGTGTATCAGAATGGCTAAGCCATTCTTCCACAATATAACGAAATATCAACAGACAGAATTTCCGCCTTTGTCTATGCAACGAAACATACCACCTATCTATTTCGTGGAATTAATCTCATAAAGTCTTTATCTGCGCTTCTGTTTTCACAGTTACATACAGAGATAGTGGTTGTAGAGTTGCGTGGAGTAGGGTGGGTGATAGGGCTATTCCCAACAGCCATAGCCTAGTGGACATCGGCCACAACGGACGCAATTTTCCTGGTGCGGACGTAATCTTTCCTCTTCAATAACACGGCAACGTTGACTGACAGCCAAGTCTTCGTGGAACTGATAAGCGGCAAAGCGCCAGGCCTTCCATCCTCCTCGCCACAATGGCGTCGGAATGGCGCCATCTGCTGTGTGTTGTCGCCACAATACAATTCCAGTCCTTTTGTGGTTTTTGTTGTGTTGGACAGCGTTCGAGAGCCGCGCAGATACATCATACCGACGTGACATCAACAGCCATTCGTACATAGATCCCAGGAAGCCTACCGCAAGACGTCCAATTTTTCAACTCTAATCCGGTATATATTGCTTATTCTCAGACGTAAACTTTGCAAGCAATTTTTGTTTCCTAAATTTAAGAGTCCAGTTGGTATTCACTCAGTGGCTCAGTATGAGGCAAGGGGGGGGGGAGACGCTCCCTGGCCCCAATTTAAACATATTATTGTTTTGTAATCGCAAAAATAACCACCACAGAATGTTTATTCAAACGGAAATTGTAAAATTTAAAGATCAACATATATTTACGTGTAGCCTACCGAATTCTAATTTTTAAATTATTGACAAAGTTCCGTGAAAGATGTGTGGCAGTAACTTTGTTGTATTTTATTTTATCATTTTTGGTGAGGGGGCTCTAGCCCTGTGCAGTAAAACTTTTTTTTTTTAATGAAGTGATTTCCCCCGTCTCAGGGGCCCTACTTTCAAGTTATACCACTGTATCCACTACACGCAATTCGTGCATAAGATCTCACCATAACAAAACTTGTTACGGATTCCAAGCAAGATTGTGTGGCCATTCGAAGTCGTGATATCAAACGCCAAGCTCTTCTGTCAAGTTATTCCTACCGAGTAATAGATTGAAGGTTGAATGAAAAATTTGAAAATTGTTTACTGAACAATTTTCAAGTATTTCATTTAACGTTTAAGTCTTAGTCGGTGGGATTAACTTGGTGACAGAGCTTGGCGTTTGATAACACAACTTCAAACGCGCTAAAAGCTTGGCGGGAATCCTTAAGTTTTGGTTGGGGGAAGACATCACGTCTTTTTGGTCCCTATTGATAAAATTCTAGTACGCAATGAAAAGCAGAAAAGGCAGTGACACGATCCTTTTTTTTTTTTTTTCCTCATTAATTATGTTTCCATTGCTAGGTTTTCGTGTAAGTCTTTGTCGAGAAGGCCACTAAACTCCATTATTAGCGGTTGGAAAAGCAACGAGTCTTCATTCGTGCTGTTGTTGTCGTGCTACGTGCTCACGTCATCGTGTTCCTAGTTAGTATGTTGTAAGTATGTTGTTCATTGTTGTGTATTAAATTTTGGGTTCGTGCTCCCTAAAAAATACCTCCATACATCGGACAGAGTGAGCGAAAGCCCCTACAGCGTCTCCGATCGCATAAATCAAACTTTAACTCAAGGACAACAATAATTCGTTAGCATAGCACTTTAACTGCACAGGACATGAAGCCAATCCTCTGGCACAAGCATTTTTTTTTAATTCTGCGTTATAGAACTAGACTAGACACGTTTGCGTCTTTAAAACTGTTTCTAAAACGTACCTAAGTTGTATTTATTCTTGACGTATGGAGTAACTGTGTCAAGATACTTAAGGACGGAAGGCCAAAGGCTCAACAAGAGACAAATAAATACAGATGTAAACCTATTCACGTTACCTTTTGGACTTATATGTATGTCAGACATATAAGTCCAAAAGGCAACGTAAATAGGTTTGCATCTGCATTTATTTGTGTCTAGATACTTTAAAGATGGATTAATTGTACAGTTCCTCGTTGTACCGTAATCAGAAGTTGTTCCTGTAATCCATACTCAACTCCAACTGAGTCATCATTTAAATGAATGAAATTTAAAATTCCCTAAGACACTGGTCAATTATTTATGGCCGGGGGGAAGGGAATGAAAAAGAGAGAGCCTGAAAAAATCTTGACCTCCCCCACTCACGGTCCAAAAATAATGTGACACCCCGCCCCCCCCCAGGAAAAATGCGCTTTTCGTACACCTGTTGAGACTGTCTGCAGATCATTCCAGTAGTCAAGAGTAGTGCTGTAGCCAAACTATGTAAGTAGTCTCTCCACACCGAACGACAGTTACCATTAGTTGTAAGGAAACGGGCCTCGTTTTTAACGAAAAGACATGTTGGGTTAAAAATATTCTATAAAATGTTCCTTGCATCCACATCTTGTCAAGATTCATACAATAAGTATACATGATGAACACACTATTTTTTGGTATGCCCACATCCGTAACATAATTAGCGCCTGAAAGGCAGAGGAAGCCAAGAAACCAGGTGCATATAAAATTCTTTGTAATTCATTACTGTACTTGCAGTAATGGTACTAATAGCTTTAAAACCTTATAAACACTCACATCATGTGGTGTGTGGGGGGTTTACCCCCCAGAAGCTGAGGCATTTTTAGAAATTCTTTGACTGGTGAAAATGCCGTTTTTGAGATCCAAAAATGACTTTTTCTTTTCCCCTTCCCATGGTGGCACCTGAAAAATGTATGACTGGTTAGCCGCAATGGTCATGATTCAAGCTTTAGTCTTAACAGATAATGTGTTTCTACATGCACCAGTGACGTAGACATGTCGTCAGCCACGATTTTGTAACTTATTGGTGAGTTTTGCGTTGCTTTTTTTTTGTTTGTTTTATTTTAAACTTTTTTACGAATTTTATTGGTTGTCACACTAGCATAATCTTTTTTATTTTGCAGTATTTTTACTGAAAAATAATCTGGCTAGAGTTTCGAAAAATTTTACCTATCTAAAGAGCATGTTTGGAGGGAATCCTGAGTCCAACCTACTTTTTCCTAAGTTGTATTCTTGTAAAAATAGTGCAGAAGGATTATTAGAGGTTTTTTATGAAAGTTTCAGGCAATTTATTTTAAATAATTATTTTATTATTGATGATGCAGAAGTTCTAGAACAACAAGGAGGATAGTGAAGATAGAATTTGTGAAGATGAACGTGCCCACATTGTTTCATAGCTATGAGGGTCATTTTATAGAAAGGAACATATGAACTAGACTGCATTTTTTAAAAAGAAGTTGAGTAGTGAATTGTCCACCATGAAGCAACGCTTGCGTGCGATGGGGGGGGGGGAGGTGTTGGAGGGGGTTTGCAAAAAAAATTATTAAATGAAATCTTACGGAGTTGGTCAGCTTCTTTTTTGTTAGTTTTCATATGCGTAAAAAAACACGAAAAATGAAAAACAAAAAAACAATTTCAAGGACAGCAAAGTCAAACATTTTTCTAAAATACTTACTGTGTTTCAAAATAGAATTTCAGCATAAATCAACAACTTAGATCGGTTCTTAATCAGACTTTGGTTTTTTTTTTATTATTCCAATTTTGTCGCAAGTCCCACAAATTAGGAGGATTGAACGACACAACCTTTATGGTGTGGTAATCTGGATGTCTTTCTTCAAATTTGTTTGTTGTTAAGACAGGCAACAAGCTAGTGTTCTTATCCTTTATTGTTTCGTTTCTCAATCTTGTTCCTTCGTAAAAGTGTTTTATAATTGTGCAAACTTGTAATTGCTTTTTAAAATATGTGTTTTGTTAAAATTGTGAGTAGCTGAATGGGAAAATTTATTATCGGTGTACGGGTATGTGCGCGCACTGGGGCGTCAGATTCGACAGGCGTCCTGGTCCCAGTGTACATCTCTGGCTTCCTACAGACCCGGGTTCGATCCTGGCGATGGGAAGTGTATATGTACGGGTTTTTCTCCGGTTGTTTCCCGCCCGTTGCACGAGGGTTTCCTCCGGGTATTTCCTCCCACATGCGGCAAAAAAACAACTGTAATAATGGTGGTACTTCTTCCACTTAACATCTGCCGCCGGGGAATTTGGGTGGGTGGATGCCTCGAGCATCGTCTCTCTATATTATTATTATTCCCCCAAAAGAATTTTTACTAGTTTACTTTGAATTTTTTGGAGCCTATTTTTTTTTTCATTTTTCCCATAGGTCTCCATACTTCATTTCATACAAAATGCAGGATTTTATCATGAATCAGATAGTATTTTTTATTTTCAAAATTCTGAATTATTTTAACAAAATACAATTTTTGCTGAATTTTTCACGTAGCACAATCGGCAATGTGCTTTCCAAATGAAAATGTTCATCAATTTTTGATCTGAAGTATATAATTTTTCCACTTTTACGATTTCCCTGCACGAAGTTTTGAATATAACCCTATTGCATTTACATTTGTGTATAAGTACTTTATACAGTAAATCAACATTATTTTTAAATATAACATATTTTGTTTTTTCCTTGTGAACATATAATTCCATTTTTCTGGCACCAATCTTGTATGAAATTCTTATATTTTTGTGTAATTATAACTTCATTTCATTTTCACTATCTTCAGTAACCAAAGACATGATGTCATCGCAAATAATGTTAAATTACATTTTTTCATTGCATTAAATATTATTTACGTAAATTAAAAAGAGAAGATTGGCTCTAAGATTGATCCATGAGGAACTACCAAATTATTCGTAAAGTATTTCACTGTATTCATTGTCTAGCCTGACAAAATTACAATTGCTTCTATCACCAAAGTAACTTCCTAAGCTGCTGCAGGACCTGTCACCTCGATTAAGCTTTTCTAGTTTTTTTTTATCAATCTTTCTCTTTTAACCATATCAAATGCTTTTAGCAAGTCAATAAAAATAGCGCTAACGTGTTTCCCTTTGCTTAATGCTGGAGTCATTATTTTAATTTTGATAAAATTAAAATCCAAATAAAGTATGGTAACATACTTCTGATACCTTTTATTTGTCCCCTTTCCGTTCTGAAACCCAAACATTTCATCAGTATGTTTTCCATATTTTAAGAAAAGATTGAAATTTGTAAACAAAAAAACTTTTCAATCATTTTATTTGGGCGGTGAAACCTCTTAAACCTCCAGCACTCGTCTTGGCTCACTTACGGTAATATTACACACTAGTTGTTCCCCGCCATATCATACGCCAGTCTAGCTAATTCCCGCAAGCGTGAGCCAAATACTTTACTGGGGAGCATGAAATAAAAACGGTCGGCGAACCATCCACCCCCCCCCCTTCGAGCCCCCATCCTCCCTCTCCCCAACATTCCCATTTGTGGTCAGATACCCACCTGCAGCCCTCCTGGTACACTCTATCCCCTCCCGCGTTCCCTGACCCCCTCCCAGCGTATTCTCCCATTGTGTGGTGTGAATCCCCACCCCTGTTCCCCATCTTGGAATCCCTGGTGTTTTGTTTTTTTAAAGCAGTAAATGACTTTTTAGCGGGCAACACAGTGTGGCTGAATTGCCCGTTTCTCCGTTTTGATAACCTGCGCGAAAAGCCTGCCATAACGATCGTGCATGCAGTGATTGTTACTCAACCAACTTTGAAACTTTTCAACTCTGCTGTAATAGTCAGCATTATTAAAGCAATATGGAGTTTGTTTCTAATGGTTAGAGCGCATATCCGTTCTCGTTGTCGACCACTCGCTTTTCTTTGCTACCGTGCCAAGAATGAACCCGCTCGCCCTCTTGCTGATTGTTCTAGGTCACAGCTGAAACTAATAGCCAGCATTATTGAAGCAATATTTCGTTTGTTTAAACATGATCCCTGGTATGGTCTGATCCCTGCTATGGGTTGATCCCAAACGATGCATCCTCATAAGCCAAATATAGTCTGTATATAGAGAGAGAGATTTGCCACGCCTTATCGTATCAACCTTGTTTATCAATCCCTTTCCAGCGACAATGAGTTTTTTGCCTGTAATAATGTAATACTTGGACATGATTGTATTATTGCATTGTTGCGTGTCTTTTGAGGAAATCTCTTAATGTTTCAATTGTTGTATCGTTGAAACTAATTTATCAATTATTGTTAAGTTAGGGTAAGGTATTCTAGGCTAGAGTGTATGGCTTGATAGGCCGCCTAGGACTCAAATAAAAATTCAAATAATTTCAAATTCAATTGTCGTCACCTTGCAATTATTGGCTTTTTGAAAGTGTGCTCCTCGGTAATTGGTTACGATTAAGATGAGTTAAGTTAGGTTAAGTTTTATTTGCGTGAGCGATTGGTTTTGTAGACCTATTAGGCTCAATAAAAATCAATCAATCTATCAGTCAATAGATTACTCTATTGTCACTCTACTGTTGTTGAGCCAGTGATCACGTTTTTGTTTACTTGTAATCTTTCCAAATAAAAATTTTCTCACTCTTCCGTTTGCTTCCAGCCATAGACGTAATCCCACTGTCATAGCCGCCATCTTGCTTCGTGTTAAGCCTTACTGAATTTAGACTTTGCTTCAGGACCCAATGGCATTTAACTAGTTTAACTTTGCGACGTTACTCTTACCCTACAAGTGCATAGCTGCGTACTGATTTAACTCACCAATGATTTAACAACCCTTCCATTTAATACCTAAGTACGATGCTTACACTGCAGCCGATGTACTTAATTAAGTTTAAATCTTCGCTATTAGATTTTATGCCCTCCACTTATTTAACGGAATGCTGAAGTTTAAAATGAGCATTAGTAGAAGGGAGACGGCAATATTCTGAGTCGTAAATATGTTCCTACCACCCAGTTTCAACTGTAAAAGTCAATATGCAATTCTCAAATCGAATAAACCGACACTTTTATGGACCAGTTCGCGATCCTTCCATTCGGTATAGTTAGAGACATTAATGACACTCGTGCCAGAGATCCACGAGTGAACCTCTAAGGGTAAGTTGGAGTAGTGACAGTTGGTCGAACTCTTAAAATTGAATAATTTTATTTCACCACTTTGAGTGCTAGAAGTTTGGAAGGGTGGAGAACCACTAACACCGAGCCTAACAAGAGGGAGATGAAACGCAACTAGGTCAGTGGGCGCCTTAAAAAGGGCAGAAGATTTCCAGCACGTAACTGTTTTCGATATCCGTGCAACATGGGCTGGTTTAGGGTAATTGGGTTAAGGGCGTTCGAGACAAGTACCATGCGTATCGAGTAGAAATGTTTACAAAATCCAGTTGGGGCCTCTGAGCTTCCAATTATGTCCTCTAGTTTGTGATGTACCTATAGTCAGGTTAAACAGAGGGGGAATGACGACTGTGAGTCTGAGAAGAATCTTCCTTTTCCCCGTCAACTCAGAGGTCTATGGAATCGAAAACCACACACTCACTATATAGAGGGGAAACTCTACTTCCGGGATAGCTCACTCGAGACGCCATAATTGGATGCAAAACAGTGTGTCTCTCTCCATGACTACAGCTCAAAGAGTACTGAATAATGTAGCGGCAAAAGTACGGCCGCTGACAATAACGAGAAATGGCGCGCTGCGGGTTGCTTATGATGACAAGAATCACCACAACTACTGCTTTTTGCACAATTGGGCAGGGAAAATGGCCTACAATTGTGAAAATCACTTTTATCCCCTCTTTTACAGATCTGGATTTTTACGATCTGGATTTTTGTTTTCTTGTGCTGGTTTATTTGTTTCAATGATCCAGTTTGTTAATCTAGTCAGAAGCTCTGCACTATTTCCGGATTACTTTTCAATATAATTCAGAAATTTAATTCATCGATACCAATGGAGTCATATTTTTACATTTTTAAACAATTTTTGCAAAGTCCTGAACAGCAGCTTTCACGCATTCGTTTTCCATAGTTTGCTATGAGGTTTCAAAAACCTCAAGTTTTTTGTCTTTCTGGTGTGTTTTCTTGCAGTTCGCTTTCAACTTGTTTGTTAGTTTGGTGACGTTTTTATTACATTTGTCTTTGACTTCCCAAAAATTTGGTACTTCAAAATTCTTTTTTATGGTGATGTCAAGACTTCGTTTTTTGCTCGTTTACTCAGTTTATTTATCACTTCCATCTTTTCATCTTTACTTTAGACGAGAAATAATACTCCATTTAGTGTGGTCATCGAAATAAGGACTACGCTTACTGCTTGGTTGGAAATGTTAGTGACAAAGTGTTGACAGCGAGTGCAGCAGCATCCCAAATGCAAGAAAGAAATAATAATAATAATAATAATAATGGTTTCATACAAATGCAACAGGTCAGTAAAGAGTACAAGTGCCACTTCTACCCCGCCTAAGTACTAGAAGTCTTAAAAACCAAAAGTCGCAAGGACCTATCTAAGAAGGTCAGTAGTTAAAAAGTAAGTTTTTTAATAATCTTAGGGAAGTGGCCATGACAGTTTAATCTGGAAGTGAATTCCAAATGTTCCCCACACGATTTGAAAAAAAAAAGTCTTTAATAGAAAACGGTAAAATAATTAGTGCACACACCTGGATTATCGTAGATAACACCAATCGCGTAACCATAAATGGATATAATGATAAGTATACCTTACTTGCCCGTAATTTTTTTCAGGGTAACTAACATGCTGGGTAGTTAGCTTGTGGTTGCGGTCTTACCATCTCTTTATCAGTATGGTGGTCTGTTCTGGATCGTAATAAGGAAATAATCTTAAGTGGAAAAAACACGATTTGCTTGCAAAGTATGATGAGAAATACAGTGGCTTTATTTTTGTGTACACATTTGAATAAACGCGTAGTTCAAAAATGGCAGAGCTTGCTTAGGTTTATCAGCTTTTATCGCAATTGCAGGTTGGAGATCAAACTAAATGTATAGTGGTTAGAAAATATGCTCAGTTCTGCAAAAAAATCGATTCAAGTAGTTATTAAACTTTCTATTCCATTAGATGTAACTTGGTCACAAACAGCTGTATTATACATATGTAGTTGCATTACTCATTCCTGCTGTAGAAGCTTTAAGGAATTCAGGAGTATAAAAAGGCGTTGCAGCTATTTCGAAATCTCTATAGGGAGTCAAATGGGTCAAAGGGTTCTAGCGAGCGTTAACTGCACCCGGTCATCTGCCCGACGAAGCCCTAATGCCCTATGTCTGCAACACCCTGAATGGATTCTCAGGAGGTCACCCACCCAAGTACCAATCGGGGCCAATGCTGTTTAACTTCGGTGATCTGACGAGAACCGGTGTTTCCAGCATTGCAGGGCCGCAGATAACATATAGGGAGTAATTTGTTTTTAAACACTACGAATTTGCAACAGCTTTTTACAACAATATTTACTACAACAATAAAGGATTAGTAAGTCATAACAATGTCAATGATGTTAGTCTCTTCTGGTTCTGACGTCTGTATATTCCCAATAACCAGGAACAATTGAAACGCATGCAGTAAATATCAGACAGAAAGCTCCCCAGCAATTAACACACCAATCAATACCCAAGGTACGAATTTACATCTTAAACGTATAGGCCTAATGTTGAGTTAAGTGTACGTGCAGGCTTCAAATAGTATTGAAAACCTTTTGCTAGCGAACCAGATCAAGGTTAAGACAGAGGTACTCGTTTATCAGTAACAGTGACTTTTTTCTCGTAAGTCTGACCACCCGAAGTTAAGAAGAGTTATTTGCACAGGTTGTGTCGTCGTTGTCACCCCATACAACAAAGCCTACTGATTATTCCCACAAACAAATTTTCCTGCAACTCCACGAACTACCTAACTCAAATAACTGGTCTATGAATGCTGTATCATACTGATGAATAGTCTTAATATTAACTCGTCAATAATTTTAATATTCCATAAGAAAATTTCACCTCATTAAACAAATATTCCCCTAATGAATTCATTAACGACACCATTTAATTCTTCAAACCCGTAAAGTAATCGCCATATCTTGACACAGACAATTATAATAAGCGTCAAATGAGCTTTAAAACTTGAGGGCTTTACGTACCAAGTCATTCCACGTAAACATCAAAAGTTTTACAGCTCTTCTTTACACTTTCGTTCAATAAACAACCTTTCATTAAACTCATCCATCAGTTTTCCAGCGAAACCCATAGGTAGGTACAGCCCCATCCAAGCTTTACAGGTCATCGTCAAAATTAATTTCAATTTTCGGCCATTAAGAAAGCAATACTTAAAAATTAAAGTCGAAAATGCTGAACTATCCGTAATCCCCAGATAAAGACACCCGTCAACTGTCTTAATTGTCCCATTTCCTACTCGAACTCATTATTTTTGACGACCATTTTCGCAGGAAGCAACCGCTCCTTATCCCAATTTAATGACAGCAGCCTCGAGTGATGCTTGACAGGCTCATTGTTAGATGGAGCACCCTACAAACAGATCCTAAAAAGACATGACAGTTTACTGTTCCGTTAAAATGAAAGAATTATATTTGTATTTCTTATAATCTGTAAGTGTGAGTAACTAAGTATCGGGTGAAGTAATGGTTTTTTTTTAATTAATGAATTCTAATAAGAAGAATTCACTGATCATTGAATTTTTTTTTAATTACAGAATTCCACACAGAAGCAAGTAGCGTGTATTTCGCTTGCTTTGCTTGCTTTGCTTGATGATCAACTCATTCCCAACCAATAAAACGCAGTATCAAAGAACATAAGGTGTTAAAAGACAAGTTTTGCTATCAATCGCTTCTCACCATATCATTCTTGGTTTTTAATGCCAATGTATGGCGTATAATGACTAACAGAAAATACACTTTGAAATACTGAGTATACCAGCCCCATCGATGTTTACGATATTTATGATGTCTTCGATGTTTACCATGTTTTCTATGTTTACGATTTTTTAATGTTTAGAATTTAAGATGGGTTCTCCTCTCCCCATCGCTTTCCCTCAACCAACCCAAAAACTTTTTTTCTTCGGCATTGGTATTTCGTATAAGTAGGCCTAAACCTCATTTTTATGCCGCTTATTCACCAAATTGTACATCTCTTAACAAGAAGTATCTTCACGTTTCCGTAAACTTCCGACGATTCACAAAAGTGCTCTAATATGCGCATATCTACTCCTAATCCTGACGAGAAGCTACTTGGTGTTTTACATGTCCGAGATTAACGAAGATTAACGAAGTTGATGTAAAAGTCCGAAGATTAAGAAAGGTGATGTCATTTCCCAGATATGGGTATAATGCTATGCAAGCAAACAACTTGCTCTAAGTGAGATAAATTGTCAGATCTATGGTTTGTTTGTCGGTTACCAATCAGTGATGAGTAAAGCTTCAATCTGTATAATTACCGAAGCAGAAAGGTCCAGTGTGGTCTTTTCAGTGTAACCTGAGCATGATAGTCGTTTTACTGAAAGGAAAAATACAGTGCAGCTAACATTGTGTTTCGTAGTTTGTTACTAACATTTCTATTAATTTAGTTTCTTTAAGCAAAGTAGGCGGTATTTAACAAACCTATATCTGAAAGGGAAGAAATCTGATGGAGAAATAGCTGCACGTTGCAGGAAAACAAGGAAGTATTGAATGTAAAAGTTCTACAATGATTTGTTGGAAAAAAACATTGTAAAAAAAACAATTTAAATGGATTCATTGTCTCCACTTCTTCCAATAAACAATATGTTCACTTAATTAAGTATTTTTAGATTTTACCCTTTCATTGATGGGAGAAAACTGTCATGCATTCTAAAATACACAGTAATTTTACTCATTTAGTGCGTATTTTGGCCCTGTGAGTGGATGTGGGTGTGTGACTGTTTTTTTTAACGTCCTTGCACCTTTTCATTCAAATGCTTGTATTACAACGATTTGGATAAAACCCTTACATTTGATCAATTGTACTTACAGGAGTAAGACCCTTCTTATTCCTCACAACACTCTAAAATAGACAATCCTTATTTTAGACTGTTTATTTTCCCACAATTTTCGCCGATTTGCTCCTTTTCATTCTCAAGCTCTACACAAAATCCAAACGGATTAAAAATGGCGCCGTAATAGGTGTAAGCGCATAAGTACACAAATTGTATTAAAAAAACGTATAGTTTTTGAGTGTCTTGCCATAATTCGTTTACCTCTGCACCCACATATTTAAGTGTACCTTAAGCATACGAAAGGAGAAATTTAGATTAACATCCGATATTCAACTGTGTCTAATTTTCATGATGCCAGGGAAGCCTTTTCTACTAGAAGAAATGTATTAGAAATAAAGTCTCTCACAAGGGACACAATGGCGTAAGTGCCATGATTTTCAGGAGTGCTAACTAACTGAAGTCAGGTATATCGTCTAAGGCGTGAAAGAAACGGACTGAGTTCCACCAAATCAACTTGCTCATGGCGGGGGGGTTGGAGGGGTGGTTAGAGTGGGATTTATGACGTAAGACCGCTCGTTGAGCCAGCTTATTACCGCACCGCAAAGACATCGTCAACGTAAACCCTGCAAGTCTTAAAATGGGTTTTAAGACAAAGGAGGCAGTGCCAAATCTGAAGTGGTTCCGCCGATAAAGCAATCTTCGTATTGCTACCATTTTGTGCAGATTAACGGAAGTCTCTTTTGTGCGTGTATGTGTCACTCCAGAACGATTCCATTAACTTTTCTTCGTCAAAGTTAACGGAGGATGAACATATTTAATTATTTTTCGCAATTAACTTTGAAGTGGATGGGTGCATTCTACCGAATGATTTCATCCAGTTCGATTAGTAGATCGTTATCAGGATTGACAAGAGATGACTGGAGAGCGGGAAGGAGAAATTAACCTTACATCCTTGCACGGTAAAACAAACATCGATTACAGTTTACTTTAAATCAACAAAGATTGGTTAATTTTCTTTCTTTTTTTTAAATTAATATTCTGGTTGTCGATCCCTCATGTCTTCGGTAACATGAGGCATGTAACTCTTCGATAGGCATTTTAGTTAATAACCCGTTTACATTGTTCACAATGTATTTAGATCCTTTGACTGGGCTCAAAGGAGGTTTTGGGCTTGATTCTTCCTCATGCCAGAAATCCATTTATGCAACATCAACAAGCTAAGTAATCATGCTACTTGGACTAGCAACCCAACTAATCTCACTGTCTCACCAATCTGCCACTCATCCAGTTGATCGCTAGCTTATTTTGAACAAAGGAGAAAATGGCACACATTACATTTTGTGCACTGTACATATGCAATTTTTTGACCCAGCTTATTCAATACACGCGTACCTTTGCGCTGATCATACCTTTGTGTCATAACTCAGGTCTTTTACTATACCTTATTGAAAAACTACACGCATTTCTTCTTCACCACAATTTTTTTTTTGCAAAACATCAACCGTCAACGTAGCTTCGTTCAGACTGGTTGAAGCACTGCAAGCCTACCAGGCTAGAAGGGTTATACATCTTGGCTGAGTAGAAACCAGTGAGATGGCAAGGTTTCGCTTAGCGAGGCTTTGCAACTCACGTGTGGCATAAATGGAATTTATTACGCAAATCCATACTTCACAACTTTGGACTCGCTAAATGGTTGAGCTCACGTAAGTAGAGTTGAACCTATATCGTACGGTTGACACTGCCCCTTGACACAACTCATCCAAGCTCTGCTTTCCCGCTTGCCTGGCCAGCAGAATACCGCGGTTTTCTGCTGGATCCCGGGTCATGTTGGGATAGCGGGGAATGAGCACGCTGATTCTGCAGCAAAAGGGGCCCTTTCTGGCCTTCTCAAAAGGGATCTCAGCCTTGCTCCCTCAGACGCCTTTCCAACTCTGCGCCCGAGGTTGCACACTTTTTGGCAAACCTTATGGGACAGACAGAACGGTAATAAATTGCGGGCAATTAAAGGCACTGTTGAGGAATGGCACTCGGCGTGTCGCCGCAGTCGCCGTGAAGAGGTGGTGTTGGCCCGTTTGCGCATTGGTCACACCCAACTTACTCACTATTTCCTTTTGAGGGGGGTTGACCCTCCTGAATGTCATTGGTGTCGATGTCCACTTACAGTCCGGCACTTCCTTGTTGATTGTTGCCATCTTGATGGTGTTCGTCGTCGTTTCCATCTTCCGCAGGCAACCCGAACCACTGCACTGTGACTGAGGTTGGTGCTAATGACTTAGCTGTCGATGCCCCATTAAGCCTCAATCTCTCCCCCCCCCCCCCCACCACACACGGTTGCTCCTTGCTCACTTCAAACTGGTTCTCAGGGAGCACTCATTAAACTCACATTCTGTGGCTGAGACATAGTTTTTGCCACATTGCATAGATACTGAAGGGGTTTAAGGCTTTTTCTCAGAAAAAAAAGGCTTTTAAGAGAAAAATTCGAGACCTTCAGAACGCATTTACCTACAAATTCGGGACCTTGCTGCACACTTCAGCCCTTAGATTTGACATCTTAAGAACACTTTTGCCTTCAATTTTAAAATCTGAAGAACGCTTCTGCCTTCAAATTCGGGACCTTAAGAACATTTTAGCCTCAGCAGTTCAAAGGGACCCACAATTTGTATATTGCCGGTACGTATTTCGGACACAATTTGTGTTACTATAAAAAAATATACTCTGCACCGACGGTACATGTCACTATGTGCCAGCTCAGGTTCTACACGAAGTGTGCACTGTTAAAACAAAAAATATCTTCTTTTTGAGAGTCAAAAACTACAGAAAATGTGTTGTGCTGTACACAATTACACACCGATATGTACTATCACTGGAGTGTCTTGACAATGTGCTAATACACATTTGATAGTACACAATTTGCCTTGCGGTTGAGTTAGCACACAGTGACACATACTACCAATGCATGACGTCTACCGAGTCTAGGTGGAACTTCTTTGGCTCCTAACATCAAAACAGCTAGGCAAACCAAATACAATCAAACCTTTCTCTTTAACAAACCTTCGTCTATTGTAGAAAAAGAACGTGAAACAGTAAACTGATTCATTTTAAAACGATTTCAATTAGGAATTTTGCAAGCTACTACTTATAATGGAGAATTGTGAAATTGAAAATCGGAAATTCTGAAATCTGAGGAAAAAAGTGAAAAACCACAATTCTCAGATTTCCGTCTGTACGTAGTACTAGTCGGTCGCTGAATTTGAAGCACGTCAATTATTGTCGTTCCAGCGAGCTTTTTATTATAAGTCTGTGACGAAAGCAGATGCGCGGTTATTGGATTTCGTAAAGCGGAAGATTTTTTTTTATTACTATGCAACTACTGATGTCGTCTTGCCGTGCTTTTCGTCTTTCACATCCCTGCCAAATTTTTTCTCTTTGTGTATCGATCAATCTCAGATTTATTCCATTAGAGGCATTGTTGATAAGAGGAAATTAGTGCTGCGGTTTCTAAAGTACAATGAGTGGTGAAGGATTGAACGCTGGCTGAACATTAATGGTTCCACTCGGTAACGGTACTGCACTAATTCAAGAATTTAAGGTGTAAATGAAGGGGAAATTTGAACTAAAATCATTAAAACGATAGACACAATAATAATACATGTTTACCACCAATGGGTGGAAGGGCTGTGAGCCACTGACACCAGGCCAAAAGTTAAAGTACACAATGGCCCACCAAATTTGGTTTTAAGGCCACTTTAAAAAACAATACAACAGCTAGGTCATCAACATTTTATAGAAACCAGACACCATGCTCACGTTAAGGCACGTTTATGCAACGACTCGCAGCAACGACTTCACAGCTAGAATTTAATTGCAATGACAAAGGCGCCGTTGCCATGGTAACAACGCTACCTGGATCAGCTAAACCCGACAGTGTTTGACTATATGCTTGCAGTCTTGTAATCCGTGGCAATAAGATAAGAATTCCTCCTGACGAAACAAATTTTTCAGTTGCTTTTTAGGGTTAGACTATCAAGTATCAAAGATGGTATTGTAGGTTCTTGTAGTGACCATATGGCAAACCAATTTAGTCAGTCACAAGTATACTTCATTCGGCACGACTTTATTTTAGCATGTGACACCCATCTTGGTAGGAAATAGATCGGCACTACCATCAATTTCAGTATTATTAGCATGTGCCGCATATGATGAATTAATTATTGTATAAATATTAACTGCAACATATTCCAAACTTTTTTAAGGTAACACGGTAGCCGGAGAGGGGCAAAATTAACCAAGTTAATCGCATCGAATAATACTTGACGTTAACTGAAAATTTGATGAATATTGCCATTATGAGAAGCAATGTTTTATAGTTTGCATTTAACTTTCGGACAATTAGTCAGTGCGATTAACTTCTTGACGGCCTCTTCCTTATTGAATGATATCACTCATTTGAAAGACATGCCCTTTTTGGAAACTTGGCGGCATCTCTTATAACAGCTTTGATTTGGGTGATTTATTTAACCAATAAAGCAGTCTTTGGACAACCCAGTTCCTTTTAATCTATGTGTTGTGCCGAAGTTGACGTGGTTTACTGAAAACCAGAACTTTCGGTCAGAATCTTTTTTTTTTTGTTGCTGTTTTTTTTTTTTTTTTGGTTTGAGGTTTTCATATGATAGTTGTGGACGGACACCACCATGTGTATAACATTTAGACTAACATACTGATAGTGCCACATTAATCAAATTTTTATCGAAGTTTATTATTTTATTTCAGAAAAACTAAACCAGAAATGTGTAATCCTAGATCAACATCTTTAGGAAGACGTATGCCAACACTACAAAAAATTCCAAAGTTTTATCTACTACCGTTTCTGAGAATAAGGAACATGAATACGCATATTTTATCCATGGAAAGACGTAGTGCTACCACGTTACCTTAAAGAATTAATTATATAGAACTTTAAGACTTAAGTTAATAAGCTTTGCTCCAATTTATCGATGCAAATAACACTTTGTTTAACTTGACGAAACTCGAACATTCGAGTTTGTGCAGTTGTCAGATCGAGTCGAGTTTACAAAACGAAGTAAAACTCAAACTTCGAGAAATGTTGAGTTTGGCACACCCCTTCAGGGCCTTCGACATTGCAGTCATTGCTTACTTCGTTTATAAACAACGTTATTTTCTTTGTCCCGCTTAATCATTTTAAACTACACACACAAAAACGAACGACTGTCTAATTAGGCAAAGTGTCCTTGTTGCAAATAGCTTCAGGTTTGGCTTCGTAATCCATGGTTCAGGGATCGCACGAGTCTTCGAAGCTACCCCGGGGTGAGGGGATGAATGGAGAACCCGGTCGCTCTTCTGTGGTCAGGTCACACAAAAATCAGTTGAGTTGGCCTGACCCCGACAAGGCCATCTTTTATGAAAATTATAAAAACTCCATACCTAGAATGTTAGCAGTAACTACTAAATTTAACTAAACGTCAGGAAAACAAATAGCTTGTCTTAGCTGATGCGTACTGTAATCACATTGTAATGTAAATATCAAGAACGAAAGGCAATTGGTAGGCGATCACATACTGGCCTAGTTCTAACCTAATGCCATCTTTAAAACAGTTTTTATTTCATAATTCATTCAACATTTCTTCTTTTCTGTTCAATCTGTAACTTGTTTGTTTATTGTTAGAGGGTCAGTCGGATATACTGGATCACAAGATCCACCCCAAAATTCCGGATAAGGTGTTTAAACCTCATGACCAGATAACTCCCGGTGATCTGTTGACCCGATCAACGAGGTGGTCCACAGGAAGGTGGTCTACAGCATGGTCTAAAAGAAAGGTGCAATCTGAATTTATTTAAAGTCTACACTTATTTTAAAACTTCTTTTGAAAAAAGTACTTAGAACACATTTTTAATTTCATTTGAAGCACCCATGACACACTATAGTTAATAGCCTAGTACATCTAGGTATTGGTGTCCATATAAGGGAGGGGGGGGGGCCCTAAAATGTCATACATTATATATCAAAATATTGTCATATATTTCAGCGTGCTGTTTACAGTATTTACACAATATCATATTTTAGCCAAAATACTATGAAAATGTACTTTTTTTCTCATAATTCTTTTCAAAAAAAGAGGTTTTTGGTTTTGGGTGGGTAACGCATCACTAAACGTGCAATCATCAAAATAAACTAACGTTTTCATGTATACACCTGTTGTGAAAATGTCAGAATGCTTCAGTTACCTTATGAAACCTTAAACCCTAAGTGAGTGCCAACAGTCATGAGTTTTTGGGGAGGGCAACCATCAAAAATGCCTCTTGCCTTGCTAGCTCCCTCAAGACATTTCAAACAAGGTATTTAATTTTCAACCACCATAATAATAATTGTGGTCTTGTTCACAACCACTTAAAAAGATCCTAAAAGCACACAGACAAAAGCAACAGCAGCCAAAAGCTTGGTGACATATTGTAATGACATAGTGACCACGTCATTCCTATTTAAAAGGAAAATACTGGTATCAATTTTGCCATTTTGCATAACAGGGAATTTATTGGCAACGTACAAGTAAAAGGCACTGTCCAGGTTTGACGATCATCGTGTCGTGACTGTCGCCGAGAAGAGTGGTGTTGGTCCGTTTACGTATTGGTCCAACAAATCCAACAGATCTTTTCCTTTTGAGGGGGAAAATTCCCTCCTGAATGCTATTATTGTCACCGGCTACATACGATCCCTTGTGGTTGTGGAAATGTCACCTTTCTTGATGGTGTTCGTCGTTGTTTTGATCTTCTACGACACTTCGCACGTCAATAGGGCGATGACTCTGTCTTCCTGTCTGGTGTTTTAATTTTTTGCACAAGGTACAGATGTATTATAAGATCTATATTTGGTGTTTATTTGGTGTTTGCACTGTGACTGAGGTTCTCGCTATAACCTGGCTGTTGACCACTCAACCTCAATCCACCCTCCCCCCCCCCCCCCCCCACACACATTCAATGCCTTAATCCTATTTACGGTAATTGAGTAAACCTCAAGTCCCAGCCTATTCTTTTCAATAGGTTCATGGTATACATATTTTGTGGCACTGATGTCTACACTGTGATCACGACCAGTCACATGTTTGGCAGAGTAAAATCGTCCTTCACGATGGCCCCCATGGTCCAGTTTTCCCCAGTCCAGGGCTGTCTTAAATTATCCCACTTAGAAGGCGGGGCGAGTTTCATATCTCATTGCGTAGACAATATTAGGTTGTTTATCCAGGTCAAGTGCCCTTAAAGATTCGACTCAATTCTTGCATGTGGGTATATTTGATACCCCTGCAAGTTACGTGGGAAGTCACTACAATACGTCGCCTAGCTTTTGGCAGCAATTGCTTTTCTGTGTGCTTTTAAGATTTTTGTAAGTTGTTGTGAACAAGACCAGAATGAGTATGATGGTTGAAAATTAAATAGCTTGTTTGAAAATGTCTTGTGGGCGCTAAACTTGTCAGGAAGCATTTTTTTTCTAACTGAGTTGTTGAAAAGCTTCCATATCGTATCTTCTATGTACAAGTTCGTTTTCCACTATGGTTGTGCAATAATGGCCAAGCGTTCCTTCAGCCCCTTTTAATTTCTAGATAAATTCACGCAGCCTAATTTTTTTCGTGCCAAAAAAAAAAAAATACTTCATTAGTGGTAGGCATTCCATCTGTGGGCATCTTCACATCATAATTCCGGGTTGCATTCCTTAGTGAATGATGTGGAAACGTCATTATGGACGACGAAGGGTTTGTCAGTAATGAAGTTTTTTTTGCGGCCAAATTCCTGGTTGTATGAATGAATTTATAATTAAACCAGCTGTTTTCCAGCAATTATTCATTGGATGTAGTTTTTCTCAACTTTGATTTGGGGCCTGTCAGTCGATTTATTTTGGAATGCGTGATATTAGGTTTGGTTTCCCTACTTAATTACGAATATTTACATACTTAATAAAAGAAAGTCAGGCAAACAACAAGTAATGAAAATCAAGTTTGCTTATATTTCGACATCAAATTAATTTGTGATGTTATTTTCAAGAGTAAACAAGCGGCTGCAGCGACTATACCCAGTTGTAACCGTTCTTCTGTACACTTCCGTCACTTTCGAAAATGTTGAGACGCCTTCCTCTATAACGCACTGCAACAGGGCTCTCCATTATATAATCTAAAAGTATAGTAACCATCACAATTGCCGGTTAAAAATGTGTTAGCTTTGAGGCCTAGTTTTAGACTTTAGGTGTAATTGTCAGCTTTTAGGCATAATTTTTACACTCCGTTTTAATTTCTTAAGTAGCAACTGACGGAGATTGGGTTCGACTATAGGCTGTTTTTTTTCACGCAACACGGTGGCGAGAGTTTTTTTAATTAAGCTAACGTGTGTCGTTAACGAAATCCTTTTGTTTATTACGGTTGCGTGTCTTCCTGTTGTGGTTAAATGCGGCGATCAGATGGTAAATATCATTGCGTTATGTCGAGAAATCCTCTAAGATATAAGGAAGCAGCCATGTTTTAATTTGCTGTGTGTATTTTTAAGTCTACTTCACTAGCACTGAAAAAGGCGACGGACGAACAAAGTCGTTGTTATAGTCTCCCAGCCGTTTCGGCATTACAGAAGACTAAAAGAAGACCCCTCCTACTTTCTTAAAATCCAATGCTCGTCAAACCCAAGCTGGTTCAGTGTCGTTATTTTCAGTATGACAACATACGCGACGGCGGTATGCGGTATGTGTCAGTCAAACTAGAAATTAAGCAACACCTACGTGGTTAGCTGTTAATTGTCTAATTGAAACTTATATTTTTAAAATTAGTATCGTAACCTTTTGTTTGCATTAACAATTTGAGTTTTAAATCGAAGACAAATTCAAACTAATAATACTGCCAAAGCTTTCTTTTACCATTTCGAGAGAAGCCCTCCTTTTTTTATTTGTGTGTCTTTATAGCTACGAATTCCATGGGGGTACTAAGCCCAATGAATTGTTTTTATAAATTGTTTTTTGTTTAGCCGTGTAAAGGCAACACATGTAGGTGGAAATGGGTATAGGTATATTGAATCGTCGTCGATAGCACCAAGGTATCAATGTAAAGTTGATATCATTAAACAATAATTAAACTGTATAAGATGGAGATATCGTTACTTCACAACACGTGCAGTTCATAAAAACGTCATGGTTTTAATAAATGTTTATTTGTGTTGTTTTAGCCAAATTGTTTTATAGTACACCGTCAACAAAGACTGCAGATAAAAACAAGCGAACATTTCGTAAATATAAGTGTGCACTGCTTGGTGGGAGCTTTTATATTGGCATGATGAAGTTTATAACTGTGCGTGCTTTCAGGAGCTATTCTGACAGTATGAAATGTATTGTAATATGGTGTCACACAGCAGTGTAGTCTTTTTTCCCATTTGGCTATTATTGGTACGTTTTGCAATAAACAGTTATAATAAATTTGTCATAATATTTAAGAAATTTCGAGAAAGGCTAGGAAAGAGATAACGGCTGCCAGGATGACGATTTTATGCGAAATTCGAGAGAAGATCACGAAAAGTATTCTTCTTTTCTTATCTTAACAGAAACACCGACCATGACAGTACAGGACTTTTTACCGAAATGATTAAAATAATTACAGTGAAAAAGATTTTCCTTTGAGGTTCATGTGACAAGGGAACTGTTGGGAGTACACAGCAATATACCTGACAATTTAAAACCTGTTCAAGTGTTGTGCACTGCACTCGTGCAGTAAAGAACTTTGAAATATTTCAGCACCGTTTTGCACTGGCAGGATTGTAGGTAAGGGATAGATTAATCAAATCCTGTGAAGCGATGAGTGAGTCCCGTGATTTTTTGTATTGGCCTGTGGAGCTGGCCACTACTCCCCCCCCCCCCCAATTCACGAATCTAAAGCAAGTATTTAAAGCACGTCCTCTTCACTTGTTTCGAATCAAGATGCAATAGTAGGACAAGCGATCAAAAGATGATGCCCTATCTGTATGATGCACGACCACTTGACGGTGCAAAGAAAAAAAGCC
>JAHWFP010258851.1:0-12366 GCA_023313725.1 Lithobius niger | reverse complement strand
CCCCCAACAAACAGCAGGCCAGGAGGCACTTGTTTTAAATTGCATCCCTAAGTTTCAGGAAAACGTTCCGAATTTACGCCGATTTTTTCAAAAACACACCATCTTCCGTGGCTCGGCCCATTCTGGGGAAACGTACTGCACTCCCCGTAGATCCCTTGGCCATGGTCCCCCCCCCCCTCTTTCCCCTCTCGCCCGGTGCGAATGTTCTTGAGGATCCTGCAGTACATTCCTGGGAAGGCCCGACCTCTTCCAATCAAAACCTGCATGATTACTCCGTCGAGCCTCACAGACTATCATTTATGTCGTCCTGGTGTAATTTATTTCGTTCGTTCGCCTGTATGCAACAAGTGGTAAAGAGGAATCCATCGCCAAACGCAGACGGTATTTGTTCGACAGCGATTGACGTGTCTCGCTAGCATGGCTTCATTGCTTTTAGGAATAGGTCCAAAATTAAAAGAGGTCTGCTGTCCCGTTCCCGTCTTCATTATCGATCGTATCCCGATGAATTCTTTGAGAGGCGCATAAATGACGTGACCCCGCAACCGTGGAACGGATTAGATTGGATTTCAGACCTGATCTACTGCGTAAACTTGGTTCGCCGTCGCCACGACATTTGGCCCTCCGTCGTCACTAACCGCGCGACTACAGATGTTTCCAGTTTGGCATGCATAATGGAAATTGCATTAAAGGTTCATGCAAGCTGAGGAGAAACGCTGCCGCTTTGTAGACTTAAGATCTGCTCTCGTTTGAGGTTTTGAATTCGAAAATAATGGATGTATCGAGCTTGTGTGGAAAGCGGGACGAAAGGGGAGAAACACGAAGACCCGTTGTGCAAACACTGATAAGTCTGAACATGGATGCCGCTAGTCGACCGCCAAATTCGTTGTCAGACGTCACGAATTGATTAAATACAAACCTATTTCTGTTTGGACTTAAAGGTCAGACTGTCTGAGCGGGATTTGAACCCTCGACATGTGAGACCAAGGCCGAAGCTGTACGGCTGACAGGGCCCCCACATCCAAGTTAGGAGCCTGGGATTAACTACAACAGCGGGCCCGCCCCTCTCCTGACTGAAATCGTAAAAAGGTTACACTATGTTACAATATTCGTCGGCCAGAATTATACTTAACGGGTTGGTTCATTTATTAATCCGGGCTGCTTACGTTTGTTGGCTTCCCTGCTTAACAAGCTGACAAGCTTGCACTACACGTGCTCCTGCTCCGTGCTCGTTGCCGGAGGATTGGAGTTGTAGTTTGTTGGGAGTAGAAAAGTATTAACAATACCCACAAATCGAGTATGTTACTCATAGTCATCAAACCTTACAATTGAGAAAAACAATTTTTGTAGGTTGTGCGGGACCCTTGAGTGGCCGGGCCTGGGTGCAGTGGGTCCACATGACCCGTTGTGGAGGTCCTGACGGCTGAGGCATATACTAACAAGTGAAAAAGAAACGACCACAGGCAGCTTTTAACATGCGCAAAAATACACATTTCAGACAAAAACGTCAAGTGTGCCGTAAAAAAATGGTTACATGATCGAAGTTTCACTTTACTTGTTAAAATGTACACGGATAAAAATTGACGATTTTTTAATTGAAATAATCAAATGTAGAATTGTAAAAATTCATCTGTTTTAAGTTCTGTTGTGCTTTACGAATGAAAAAAAAAATTCTTAAGGCACAATAGACTTAAACAGATGCAATTTTCTAAATTGCACATTTGATTATGTTAACTAAAAATCATCAATTGTTATCCGTACACATTTTAAAAAATAAAGTCAAACTTTAATCACGTAGGCATTTTTTTTCCGCACACCTGACTTTTTTGCTCGTAATTCGTGTACCTTTTTTATGGCTGCGGCTACGTTCTCGACAATTGCCTTGATGTGATGTTTATTGTCTAACTAGATGCGGGTGAATAATTGTTGGCAGTTATTTTTATCCTTTGCAAAGGTGTGAACACACGCACAAGCAGTATGATTGTTGCTCTTTGAAACAATTCAGGTCAGCTCTGAAAGTCTGCATCTACGATATAAATACGCCATGTTATCGCTGCCAATTTCAAGGCCGTTAACAACGTAGCTAAGTTTGATCTTAAACTATACGCGTTTAGCGGCAATACGGATTCTTTCATTTTATCCATCAATTAGCAAACACAACACGTGCACGAAGAATGAAACTGGCGGGGCTCACCAATATTGTTAGCATTTCTTTATTGTTCACTCTGTGCCTTAGCTGGCGTTTGCTGATTGGCATTGTTGCCAAATTATACTGTTTCCAACAATGTAAAACAATAACAAGCGGCTACAGCGACTGCCTAGTCGCACCGGTTTTCTGTACAGTTCCTCCACTTCCAATGTTGAGGCGCACACCTGTATCATGCCTACAACAGCTATCTCTAATATACCATAATTTAAAGCAGTTAAAAATGTGATAGCTTTTAGGCCTATTTTTTCATTTTAGACGTAATTGTCAGCTTTTAGGCCTAATTTTAACCTGCAGTTTTATTTCCGTAAGTGGCAGCTAACGGAGATATGGATTGTACAGCAAGCCTATTCATTTTTGCAACACGGTGCGCCTTCAGGCACACAGTCACAGTGTTACAACGTAACGCTCAACGTGGCCTATATAGATCAGTGGTAGTAGGGAAGTGACGAGAGAGACGCTATTGATGAAGCCAACAGCGACTCGTAGCAACTTGACGTTGCCATGGTAACATGATTTTAAGCCTAATTTTCATTTTTCAGGCCTAATTTTAAAAATGCAGTTTTAATTTCGTAAGTAGCAGATAGGCCTAATGGAGAATTTGGTTCGACGGTAAGCCTATTCATTCATGCAACAATGCGACGAGACTATTTTAAACGAAGCTAAAATCCATTTGTTTTATTGAGGATATTAATTTAGAATTTTAATTCGACGATCAAATGTTATTATTTAATTTAGTTACATCGAAGAAGTCTATTAGCTATGAGGAAGTAACGATGTTTTAATTTGCCATGTTATTCAACTACCTTCTCACACTGAATCTAACGTTGTAAACAATGGTCGTCAATATCTGGTACCTTTGCGAAGTTGAAAAAAGCGACGGACGGACGGAGAAAGTCGTTGCAATAGTCTTCTCAGCCTGTACGGCTGTACAGAAGACTAAAACTGGTCCTTCAGGGTCCCGTAATTCCGGAATGGCTTGACCATTGAAAAAGTGGTCTCTATGAGGATGAATAACCAGGGCATTTCTGGCTTAGCTTATGTTTCAGATTTTAGGTAGGTCTGGTAGTTTTTTTCTGAAACGGTGGTAAAACAACGAGAACAACAACAAGTAAACAGTTTTCAAATTTACTCAAATTTACGTGTGGCTCCCTGCTTTTAATATTGCACAGACTTGCATAGTTTTGGTATAAATATTTCTTCTGTACGTATCTAGTCTACTATCTGGCAAGTAAGGCAAACACTTTCCAATCACCACTGGAGGGACAATTGTTGCGCGCCTCACCGAAAAAGAACCGAAAGGAACACACAAAAGCATGAAATCAAAAATTTGGTTCTGTTTTTAAACTGGTTTTGCTTTCTTTTTTTATTACTTCAGTTGTGCAGGTCCCATAATTTAATATGACTGTACTACGAAACCTCATGAATTGTCTGTCTACAGATTTGTCGGTTTAACACAAGCAACAAACTATACTAGTAATCTTTGCACTGTGAAGCTATATTCTTTATCTTTTTCGTTTCTCAATCTTTGATTCCAATATGTACGTCAGCATCATGCATGTGTAGCTCATAGCTCTTCTTACGCTGAATTTTATTCTTAGGGCGCGTTTATGCATCGAGTCATTCTCGCTCGCCGAGTGCTATTTGCTAGTCAACCGTTATTTATTTATGATTAGTTTCCCGTTGCTACTAAATGAATGCGGTAATAGATGACAAATTGTATGTATTATAAATAACAACACGGATAAAGAACAAAGTGATTCAGTAATTTTAAACATTGCTACAAGATTGTTGTCATTTCACGCTACTTCCAAAATTTGCTATTCTCCCTCAAAGTACAGCTTCTAGCAATGATCAAACGTCAGTAGAATAAATAGCTTCTCGCAGCGAGAATTCAAAATCCAACATGGCGTCCATTTCGTGGCTATCGAATCGAAGACAAACAATCGAATGCCGGCATACAAAAAACAGTTCGTCGTCTTGTACTGCAGTAAAAATTGTTTTCTTGTTGTCATAAATCGACGCTCAAATGTTGCAAGCATCGTACGCCGTGTCACGAGGCACGATGAGAAGATTTGCGCCTGCGTCGTTTTACTAATAGGTATAGACGACTCGAAAACCGCATACTCCGGTAAAGACGAGAAGCAGCTATCAGATTTAGTATTGATCAAGTAAAAGCTAGTGAGCGAGAAAACTGTCATTGCGTAAACGAGCCCTTAGGCTTAACAAAGATACAAGGACCACACACAAAAAAGAAAACTATCAATCAGTTTACCAAAACAACTCAAAGAGGAAAGCCAGTATTTAGAAACTTACTTACTCCCTGGCAAGATTGGCAACTAATTACATGTCGCAGGATTCTGTGTACGAGTTGGAAGCCCACCACCATCCCAGATAAGTACATCTCATTTCTGTGGCAACGGATTTGTTGCCAGGGTGGTTCACGTGAAGATAGTGAGGGATGCAATCATCCAATTGCTCTAGCAACAGGAAAACACAATCGACGAGAGTTACTAAGAGAGATACCTAAACCGCTTTAACTGGCTCTTTTGGGAACAGGTCGGTGATCTAAAATCATTTTTTTGGGTAGACCCATACGCATCTCAAAATTCTATTTTTTTGTGGCTTCGTCATCAAATCTCAACCCCTTGGCCTTTCCGTTGGCATTTTAGGGGTCTCTGTAGAGCGAGCCTAATTTTATTTTTAATCTTCCAAGCGTGGGCTTAGGTTCTGAGCACAAACGTGGTTGCTAACGGAGATGTTTACCAGAATTCCCCCACGCAGTGACATTTATCTGCTCAAAACACTCTAAAAACGTTCTGGTGAGGCACGCGACAGGTACATAGGCAGAACTGCAATTATCCTGGAATTCAAATATAGCGCACTTTTTTTATTTTTTATCATACCGGTTAATTTAAAGGAACCCATCAAGTGTTCGCCACAGAAAGCAGCGATATTGCAATCAAAATTGCTGACCAGCTTTGTGGTCTGAACCGAGATCACTCGAGCTTAACTCTCAATCACCACGCTTTCAGTGAATACCGAGTGATCAGAACCTTTGTGGCAGTTATTTTGGCTATAATATCACTGCAAACAATATTACTGCAAAAACCTTGATGGTTTCCGTTACACTTATGGATGTGGCTTTTGCTTGATACCATTTTTAATAATAATAAAGGTTATAAAGCGGTTAGTCTGAATAATAACATAACAGGACAGAAAAGGAAGAGCTGCTAACATCCAACCTCTTTAGGGAAAAGTCGGTAGTTTAATTCTTTTGAAGATTAATCACTGCAAAAAACTGGACGTTTAAGAAATCATATCAAAAACCAAAACTAGTAAAAGGGGCCGCCAAGTTCCGAATGGTTCGGCCCTTCAAAGGAGTGATATCAACACACCAAAACATTCGCCAAGTTAATCACACCAATTAATTAGCTAGCTAGCTAGTTCAACATTTTCAACGTTATTGAGGGTCAGATTTTGCATTGAAAGCAGCTTAGCTGGCATTCCTATACGAGTTAATTTTTATCTGGTGAGTCATTGCTCTTGATTTCAACACAATTTAAGCTTTTGTGCCGCATTATTATTTTTCCCCAAGTACCTGAAATGTGCCCAACTATGCTTCAAGATATAAGACACTGACGCTATGGCGCCGCGCTACAATGGTTTACAACCTCACAATTGAATAATAATGTGATGTTTGTTGTGATGTTTGTTGCCTAACTTGGCGCGACACACTAGCGTGTGTTTGGATAACACACACACAACATAAATTCAACCAGGACACCCCATTGCAACCAGCATAAACAGGCACATTTGCAACCTGCGACATTTTCGTACCGACACGAAAATTATGGGTCTTGGTAGACTTTAAAAGCCCAAAGTAAAATAGAGCTCTTTTTTGTCCTAGAGCTGACTTCTATAAAAATCAGGTAACATCTCCAGACATTAATATCGTAGCATAAGGTGCCCATCGGCGTATAGGTATCGACGACCAAGAGGACTAGCCAAATTCATAATAATTAACCGAAACGCGCCATCCTTCTGGCGTACAATTTAAAGAGAATAAAGTTTACCAAATTTGCACAAAAACACACAACAGATGCACGACGTTTTGGGAATTACTTCATCCCGATGTCAAGTGCTCAAAAAGTGAGGAAAAAGAAGTCACGTGTCAAAGTCAAGGCACACTATAATTCAAAAAGTTTAAAAACTAAAATTTAAAATATAAAAGCGAATGTTTAGCCTCTTGGTCAGAACAGGTATGCAGATATAAGACCACGACCTCGCACCTGCAGGTTCGAAATTTTGGAAAGTGCTAGCATAAATATGGGAATATTACCTCTTCATGCTTAAGATATGGTGGGGGGGGGAGGTTAAACTCAGCTAATCCGAGTTTTTTGATTCAGGGACATATTCTTTAATGGATTTATTTTCGGGTGTGATATGGTTATTTACAGCAGCTGGTTTGATAAAATTGCAAGTATTTGCAAGTTGATTCTGGATCTAAGCTGTTTATCTTTGTAGAAAATATGAGCATTTTCCAGGTTAGGAGTGTGCCCTGTCTGCATTCCATTGGTTGATTTCCCGGTGCTCACGTAGTGCTGAACCAAGGAGTTAGTCGTAATATTCAATTTAAAGTTCGATATGTGGTTCTTAATTCTTTCCCGCAGTTTTTGAAGACTTTGCTGACGTAGGTGACACCACAAGTAGATTCTTTACATGGAATCTGGTATACCGATTTGCGAGTGTTCAGAATTGTTTCTTTATTATCGATATCTTTGCCAGGGATGGTCAGCTGCTTAATGTTGGGGTAGTTGCTGGAGACAAGCCTAATACGATTTTCGACAAAATATTTCCTAAGATGCTCTGTAATTCCTTGTATATATGGCAAAGTGAAGTAATTTAAAGGCTTTTCTCTAATTTTTGTACTATTATTTAAGGCTTCAGTAATAACTCTGGTTACTAAATACGTAAGTAAGTTTATTACTCGCCTAAGCATTTCATGAGATACATTGGTAACGAAATTGCAAAAGTGGAAATCTGTGTTGTAGAGTAAACTTGTGTGCAACACAGAACCATCGAGGAAAATAATTAAGATTTCAATTATAGGTGGCAACAAATTCTGCATGAAGTAATACGAAAATATATACGAAAATACGTCAAATTAAAACAAACACCAAAAAAGTAAATCAAGTACTATATCTACACAAGTCGAACATTCGATATATACTAAAGAAACAAGGGTATCAATAATATTAATAACAAATAAGAATTCAAGGTCAGCAAGCCCAACAATCCATTTGCGTACCTTCGATTTGAAACAATGAGCTTTTTGAGTGATATGGCAGAGCATTATAAATCTTTAGGGCTTGATAAAGAAAACTTTTATTTAGAATTTCCCGCCTGGCTTTCGGTAACAAAACGTGACGCTGACTACAAGATCGAATGTTAAAAAGTGCAACAGCTGTGTGTTCAACAGTATTTTTGTACACAACCATGGTTTTCTCAACGCACAGTTTCTCAATATGCAAATGCAACGGATAGTCGTTTCAATGTACTTCTGCAAGATATACTGAATTTCGGTACCTAAGATTCCCTTGTTTGTATAGGTCAGTGACACAACGTAGTATTATTGTGTATAACTCTATGCTGGAGCCTTACTCGGTTAGGTGCAAGGGGCACTGCGGAGAGAAACAAAAGGGCGTCATACCGAAGCCGAAGCTGTTAAGAGTGATTTCTTAGACCTAAAACGCACGATTTTTGTTGTTGGAGAAAACAACGTTATTTTAAGCCTAAGAAATCCGCTCTTCCATTGTCTTCCCTCCATTTTTATGTAGTGTACCTTGTAGTTATGTCCTCCAAAACCCATACTGGTGCCAATATGGCGGCAAATGTCAGTGCTCTATAGTATGTCTAAAAATTATTTTAATTTCTCCAATGACCACGTTAATACGTTTTATACGTTTTGTACTGTGTATCAGTATATGAATTAAAATCGGTAGTTCTTGTCGTCTGCAGTGGCTTACGATAACGCGTGATACTTGTGGCGTACAGCTTTCACGCTTACCAACTTCAAAAATAGTTCGTTCACTATCACCTTAAAATCTTTGACAAGATTCGCATAAGAGGATAGCACGTAATTAAGTGTGGTGAAGGGGCTTGGGGGAAATTAAAGCCGGAAAAAGGATCTAGCCAACCAAGAAGTAATTTACTCTTTCCATGGCAACAATCGGTTGCTAAGCTGTAATTTGAATAAAAGAATTTTGCAGTAGGCGGGTGACGCGCCTTTATCGATGCGAGAAGCCTGAAAGTTGCTTGCCGAAAACCCATAAACAAGATTCTTTGCAGGAGTCAGGGATAAGGCAAGATACACGAAAAGCAGCTTCGGTTTAAAAATAAAAAACTGACATTTTAAATTCTTGTTGATTGAAGAATTTTTGAGTTTCAGCAAGGTGATCTCGTAATGGCTGAAGCCTATAAGAATTAACCGTACTAACGGAGGCACGTGTACGTACATTTTCACATAAGGAAAAAAACCCGTTACTCTAAGGTTGTCGTATTGGTGAGTTTGTCCATCATTTGTCCATTAGTTGAACGACGTGACGTCCGCGATTTCAGGTATCTTTGTCAAATATTTAAATATATTTAAAATATAGTTGTTTAATATATTGTTTTATATATTTAACTAGAGGAAGCCCGTGCTCTGCACGGGGCCGGTCACATTTCCTGGGATATATTTCCCGGGACATTTTCCCGGCACTCTTCCCGACGACTTGTCAGATTGATTGACCACTCATGCCTGGCTCCTTTTTGGCTGCAGGTAGAGTGGGAGAGTGCATTTTCAATGCGGGCGCGAGGAGGGGAGAAGTGGTTTTCCTTTAGGCTTTCCTTTTCCTTTTAGCCGGCTTCCGATATTATAATAAAGATTGACTTTCAACTCAACTTTCCACCTTTATATTGACGCTGGTAGTGACCATTTTTTCAGTATTTTGCGAGTAGTGTACCAACCTTTACCGTTCGTCCTTACCTACATTAGTAGCGATGCCGTCGGGGACCTTATGGTCTCTGGAATTGGAAAGTCTAACCTTGGTGGTAAGGCAGTCGTGCCCCTGTCCTTCCTTCTTTTCCAGTTACTGAACATTATAAATTCTTGTTTTATCTTTTTTTTTTAATTTAGGCTGGATGTACGTGACACCTGTGCCCTTTCCAGTTCTGATGCACTTTTTTGCAACAAACGGATCATTTATTATTTATTTATTCATTTAATAGTCAAATATTTAAGTCGTACATTAATCTCTTATTCATTTCACTGAATGATGATTAGTGATGTATTATTAATAATGTCTGATTAATTTCGGTGCTTCAGACTCAAAATCCCCGAAGCCCCATGCCAAATTTTATTGATGTTCGAACTTGAATTCAAAAAAAGGACATCGAATGCAAGTGGAAAATGTTAAACGAATCAGAAAATGGCTCTTATTATCGCGCCATTATTATTATTATTCATAATCCCAAGAGGCCGTTACGAAGTAGGTAGTATGTACACATTTTGTAGCAATTTCAAATCTGATCTAAAGGAAGGGGTGGGCTGACCAGAGGGGCAGTAAGTGTGGCTTCTGTCCCTAGGTCCCTGTGTCAAGGGGGCCCAAGCTAAACATTAAACTGTTAAAAGGGAGTTTAGTGTGTTCAAGTTGCACACAGGCCCAGTCTGTGGTATCTGTGGTACTAACTCACACGAAAAGACCACAAAAAGCAAAAAAAGTATATATAAAAAAAAAAGAATCTTTGCCCACGGGCCCTAAGCGTACAATCCCATAGAAAGGTGTGAGGGGGCACAAAGAAAGTTTGGAGCCATAGGGCCCATCATACCTCTGGGAGGCCCTGAAGAGGGTGAAAATGTTCGGTTGCCGCTAGAAGATTTTTTTATACTTTTTCTTGCATTAGTCAATAGCCTTCTAAATATGAACATTTTTGATAGTCGGCTATTAAAGATACACCCAATTTTATGCGTTTTTTCTGGATTTCTGGGTTTGTTTCTGTGCACTGTGTTTGCTCCCAATAATAGGTCAAAACCGAAATATTTTGACTGCTGATAAGGAAACGGATTATCCCCCTAATGCTAGGTCCGCCTTAGCTTAAGGAATGATGGAAAACCTTCTTAGGTTTAAGAAAGTTTTATTCAGGTTGCCACGCGCGGGTCTATATTGGTACACGGTTCAGTTAGCTATATGAGGCTTAGGCAGGCTTAGCATTTATGGGAGAGAGGAGAGAAGATGTTGAAAGTTTGGCTCCCGAGTCTGTTCTGCATGCCAAGGGTGTGTACAGGAAGCTCAAACTCTCGATTAGCTTACACTAGAGGGATATATGTGAAGACTATAGAACAGTGACATTTGCCGCTATATTGGCACCAGTATGGGTTTTGGAGGTCATAACTACAAGGTGCACTACATAAAAATGGAGGGAAAAACAACGGAAGAGCGTATTTCTTAGGCTTAAAAATCAACCAACAAAATCTCCAACAACAAAAATTTCCAACAACAAAAATCGCGCGTTTTAGGTCTAAGAAATCACTCTTCACAGCATCGGCTTCATTTTGATGCCCTTCTGTTTCTCTCTGCAGTGCTCCTTGCAGCTAACTCATTAAGGCTCCAGCATAGAATTATATACAACAATACTACGTCATGTCACTGCTCTGTACACTGCTGTCACCTAACTAGAGTTGATACAAGCATCACTGATATACATATTAACTAGATATTACGTAATCATCACAATACATATGAAGACCAATACGTATAACATTCATAACATAAATTCCTTGACCATAAGCCTTGACCAATACAAAGATGGTTAAAAGGGACCTGAAGAAGGACCAAGGGAACGTTCACATATTACGTGTCGCCTGGAGGGGAAGAGGTGATTGAGCAAATGTGTTGCCATCTGTTACGACGGGGGGGGGGGGGGGGGGAGATTTTGACGAAGTGTTACGTAACGCGTAACGCACTAATTTTTTCAGAATCTTTTAGTTAATTCGTTTAGCTAAACGATTTTTCTAAATTCTGTGTGTACGACTTAATTATTTTTTCAAAATCCCTGGTCCTTACGCCCCTGGGTAACAGGTTCGGCCGATGTATATCACCTATGATATATATCTCACGGCATTTATCCATAATCAGGAAATACATTATCAAATCACCAAGACAAAAATCAACGTTTTGTTTCATTTTCTTCATCTTATTAAAATTCGAATGATATTAGAATTAGAATTAGATACTAGTTATAACTTTTTCACTGTTTCAAAAGGCTGTAGTTGATGTAATACACTAATAAATCGACGAATAGCCCTTTTATGAGCCTTTGATGCAAGTAAGGTAGTGTTCAAGCAAGTCTTCTTCGAATTTTATTTTGTTTTTCCTGTTAAACCAGCGTATGCTGTATTGCTGAGTCATATTTGTACGTTGTTAGCGCAATATTTAGGTAGTTTATTATGTGCGTTAGAATTCGTGAGGAGCCAAAAAAGTAATCTTTTCAATTTTGTCAAGGCGCGCTACGTTTTTTTTTTATGTTCACAGGAGCAAAAAAAAGAAAACTATACAAAAACCAAGAACCTCCGCCGATAAAAGTTAAGAATAGCTTTAGGCTTAAAATAATATACGAATAATAAATGTATCAAGATTTATTATCCGGTTTGTCAGGAAGCTGCTCTAATTATTATTTTATAGCATGATTTTTCAAAATATTTTGTGGAACGGTCTTGATTTTTTTCTAGACCAAAAGCAATTTGTATTTTGTAATGCTTTCTTCGGAAGAATATGCTTCATTACAAGTTCTTTTTCTATGAATAGTAGAATTGAAAAGCTTTCTTGGAAAACGTTGTTTCCTGCTGGCCTTTTATTATTTTTTTTACATGAAAATTGGGTTTTTGTGGAATGGTTGGATAATGATTTCTTCGTCCGCTTTTTTTAACATTTTGTTCTGCATGCGTCGTTTTCAAGTAAAGTGCTCGCAGAATTTGAAGAATTTGAATAAGTAGAAGAATAAGTTATCCTATTGGCAAAGAAACGTTTCAACGGTGGAAGGAAAAAAGGAAAAATGACGTAATCGTTAGGAATACCTCGATAATTTAAATTTATAGAACAAAGTCGTGGTACCTTGCCTAG
>JAHWFP010258848.1:0-15641 GCA_023313725.1 Lithobius niger | reverse complement strand
GGGCAGTACAAATGGTGCATACGTGAGCCAACGTAAGCTTTCCAAATGATGCAGCAGTGTGATTGGTCAATCGTTAGATGGTCATTTGCTGGTCGGTTGCTGGTTGGTCAACAACAGTGGAATGGAGTACTTTCAATCCCGTTGTTCATTTGTCATTCGTCAGCGGTGTTATTTGTTCATTCGTCATTCCAATTTCGCCAGCCATAAAAGGGCAAAGGTGTAATATATAATAAAATAAAAATAAAAACGTGTGGCATCAGTCTGTGATCGAATTGACGAACCGCATGAAAACATTGTACCTTCAAGTAGTGCTTACCTCTAAAACTTGTCTTAACTATAATGTGCGTGTGTCTGGCTATATCACTGGAGAAAGTGAAGAATGATCAAATGTATTGCTCCTCTCACGAAGGTACCGTTTGTAACTTTTTGCCTCCTCTTATTTACATTACAGGGTGAACCCGATAGCGCCATTGTGCATTGTGCAAAGCGACATAGTGCCATTGTGCCATGGCACGGGCACCGTTTGGTCCTCACACTTTTAGAGCTCCTTGGGTATATATTTAGTGTATTTTTCTGCCATGAAGCACTGCCCTATTTCGGATTGCTTCCCTGTTGTTGACCAATTAACCAAACAATGCATTCCTTGAAATATAAAATGTGTTTTGAAACAATGCACTCTAAACACCAGTAATGAGAGTAGAAGGTTGAAAAAAGCGAAAGCTGTTGGAGCTCTTCTCCAGACCATGCTTGGGAGCTTACAACACTCCCTTAGACACCCTATGGGAGGTTGAAAGTTCCATCATTCACAAACACATGCACATTTCCCCAGATGGCATGGTGCCCCTGCCTGCCCAGTCCCACCCTGCTGCTGCTGTTAGAAATAAATATAACGATGACATACGTGGGGGAAGAAGAGAAAATTTAGAAACCTTTCTGACTATTGGACTCATGCCAACACAAAAATCACAACTACATAATACAATAATGTGAAGCACATATCTACCGTTTATATTTTGATAGCTGTATGTGATGATGCGAAGAAAGTAATATTTGAGCTTACGGAAGATTTTAACCTATTTCAAGAACAATATACCTTTTTAAGTTTTGCTTAAATTCGTTAGAAATAATGTCCTTTTGGTCTTGTCTTATTCAAATTTTGCTTTGAGTTTTTTTCAAAAGAGGAAATAAGTTTTTGTATTGATGGGTGGTATGGATGGAGCCTACGCAAGCCAACATAAACATTCCAGCTTCCCCATTCAGCACCATTATTGGTGCATTGGTGGATGGTAGCTGTCAGACCCGTATAGGTCGTAGCAGTGGGATGGGAGTCTTTCTAGTCCTGATGTTCTTTGGACTGAAAATACAGTCAGTATCATTGTGTGTTTAATATTTTGTAACGACAAGTATATTGCTGCATGTGTTCTTTTTTTGTGTGTGCTATTACTCTTTTAGTTTTACATTTTTTGTTTGTTTGTATTTGTAAAACAAGCACGCTTTTGTGATGAAATCTTCTCGATGACAGTTAGCTTAATGACAAGGGCGAAACGAATACGGTTAGCTTAATTTTTTCTTCTTTTATCAGTAGTATAATTTCAGCAATTCGAAAAATTTCAGAACACACGACTTATCGAGATGAGACGAGACGAGATTAAAGCATAACAAGATGGAGATACGAGGTTGAACAGAATGGACGACACCGAGATCGGGCCAAGCTTCGTCTCGTCTTGACTGAAGTGATAGTACAAAAAGCGATGTAACAGTATACTGCAAGTAGGAATCTTACTAAATATAATACAGAAGTAATGATTTTTAAAAACACCTTTTGAACTTACATTTCCACTCCCATTTTCCATTTTATACACAGTTTTGGTATACTTTCGTTTGGTGGTGCTTCCAACATTCTCAACAGTATCTTCCAAAGAAATGGCTTTCTCAAGTTGGACACCTTCAGAATGCTTCAGCATTGTCAGAGGTTTTGAGTAACAAGAATTTGGCACCAGAATGACAAGCTTTGGATAGAGTCTGGACATGTCACCTGGTCTAACTTGGGCTTCATTCCATCGCTGTATTTTTCCTGGTAAATCTGTACGTGAACAGTTATATATGTCACAAGCAATACATTAAACATGATTTAAGCCCATTGGGCTGATTCAATAAAACCCCAACACCCCACAGAAAACATCATGTTATTTCGTATCAGTCTGAAATAAATTAAGGCTTAGCGTATTTCATAATGAACGATGCACTCATAATTGTGTGATGATTTTTGGATAAAATTTCTAATTTCTAACATTGGCTTAAGCTAAACCACAAAAAAATTCCCATTAACAGTCAACCCCTGAAGGCCAAATTCTATTCTGATCACCCATTTAGGATGAAATTTGGTGGATATGTTTCCCCAGTACTACAAATTTGATCTGTAAAAAAAATTTCATTTTTTTGCAAGCCACCCCCTCCTACCCTTTCATAATATGCAACTTTTATGGCCTTTAATTGTGTCAAGATCTCCATCAAAATAATTACGTCTGATTAACTTGATTTTTTTGTTTAAATGTAGCGTGTTGGCTCAGGTATATTCTGAACTAGGTTTCTTCAGCTATACACACAGCCAAAATGGAGAAATAATACTTTTCATGAATGACTGCCACGATTTTCATGAATAATTGCCACTGTTCTTAGCTGCGGTGCCTTGAGAATTTTTTTTTCTGAGCCTAATATCAACTTAGCATCGTGATCCCAGTTTGGTTTCATAACTACAGCATCCTTTTCAGCCTCAAAAAATTTCAAAGAGATAGCTGCTGTAGTTTAGTCACAAACTTGATAAGTAGGCGAGCATTTGCCCCTTGAAAAATATTAGAAAAATTCTGACATTTTAGGGTTGACGGTAACCTTAAAATGAAGGAAATAATTAATTTGATTTGATTCAGGAAGGATTTTCCTTTCTATTCTTTTCTACTTTGGTGACATTAATTTCGTTCGTGAAGTGCATTTTAATAATGCAGGATAGCAAAGATTACGCACATGAGACAAAACGTACTTTTCAATGTTTTGCAGTGATTTCACTTGTGAAATGCATTGTAATGTAATATTGCTGCACGTTGTTGCACTCGTTGATATTTTTTACTGACCAGTATCAACCTCCTGTCACTAACAGTTACTTGCAATACCTTCATCAACCTTAATATCTTGTGAAGCTACAACTTAAAATTAATCGTGGTTGATGTGTACTATGTGGGACTTTTATATCATTACACAAATGCCCTTCACTTAGCATATATTTATATTACCTTCAAACATAATTAGTAAGTAGTTAAAGTAAAACCACTTTGCCAATGCTTTTCCGAAATTGGAATAATCAAAAGGGTACGGGGCTCCAAGAGGGTAAGCACTGCTAGCCTGCAATACAACAAAATATGTTACTTTCTTTTAATAAAGAGTTGGTTCATTCATTAATCTGACCTGATTACGTTTTGGAGGCTTCCATGTCTAACAAGCTGACAAGCTTGCACTGCAGTGTTCCTACTCCGTGCTCGTTGCATTGCAGTTTTGTTTATCGGGAGTATAAAAAATACATAGTATGCACAAACCGAACATGTTGCTCATAGTCCTCTTAACTTATAATTGGGGGGGAAATGTTTCAGGCCATGCGGGGCACCTGAGTGACCGGGTCTGGGTCCACCTGACCCCTCCTGTTGTAGGGGCTCTGTGTGGGGCCTGATCTCCTTAAGCTGGCACTATCACCGATTGAAAAGTGAACGAAAATACATGGTACCATCTAGCAGCAGTGACATTGTTAACTTTTACAGCTCACTCCCAGGTACACGAGGACCTACCAAACTTTCACTTAATAATATCAGAAATCATGGCTTGTTTGTTTCGTTAAACGAAATGCCGTTGTGCATTCCTTCACTTCGTGGACGCAAATGCTAGATAGTACTAGACAGCGCTACATGTTGCCAGATTCTGCAGACTTTCAATCGGTGATAGTGCCTCTTTAAATCAATCAATCAAAATTTAATGGATACCAACAACTGCAAACACGGACGCTGATCAGAAACGTTGGCTTGCAAAATGATGCTAATCACAGCTTGTAAGATAGATGGCGACAATTAATAATTGAAGTGTATTTTAATTTCTTAACTTTAACTGAACCAAGGTGCAATTGTATAATTTTAATACTCGTACTGGCATTCTATTTCAATGAATTTCCCATAATATGAACGATGTGTCTTCCAAAAGCTAACCTTAGTGAAAAAGAAAAAGAGTCTTGTGCTAACATTTGCACATGAATTAACCACTTCCACTCGAGACTTATGCTCAAAGGGTCCCTTTTTTTATGTACCAAGGTTAGCAGTGGTGTAGTCATGCAGGAGCGGTGCTCTGTTACTTTTTTTTAAGGCAGAGCGACGCTCCGGCACTTATTCCCAACAAGAGCAGTTTCATGCGGTATTTTTCTTTATTTAGTGTCTATTGTGTTTGCGTTTGCAGTGTCTATTGTGTTTGCGAGCTGCCATCACCAATCCTCGATTTCTGTCTAGGATTTTATATACATCTTGTTTACTATTTGTCTGCATATAATCTACTGTTTCATCCGTACCCGAATGAAAAATCAGCGTTTTCAGTGACAGAACAGAATGCAGCAAAACTGTTAAACAGGAAAACCAACAATCAGTTAAACTGCACCCCAAGCTACTTTCAGTTTATCCCCAAGCTACTTTCAGTTTATTTCTGTCCGACTTTAGGCCGAACAAGGCAAACACGTGCTTGGGCTGTTTGAGGGCTGTAACTACTCCCCCCCCCCCCCATTTTCTAACCATAGCTCCACCACTATTTTGTTTACCACTACACCACTGAAGGTTAGTAATGTTAGCAAGCTAGCAACAATTGGGCTGTGCTTTGCTTTACTTCACTCGGAATGATCAAGAAGTTCACTTTTTGTCACTGGACTTAATTATTTTATTTGGAGCATTTCGCAGGTAGGTAGCCAGTTGCAGTATGTCATAGTACAATTACGGTTTCTAAGGAGAAATTGATTCAGTAACGACCTAGAATTGGCTCAAATAAATACGGATGCAAACCTATTTACGTTGCCTTTTGGACTTACATGTCAGACTGCCTGAGCGGGGAATCGAACCCTTGACCTTTGAAATCAAAGGCCGAGGTCCTACCGCTTAGCCATACTGACACGGCCCGAGTTTTAGTAGGTTGGTTAGCATGACGTATAGGGATTATGTACCAATTTTCAGCTTAATGGGGATTTGTTCCCGCAAACGCCTAATTTTAGGCTAATTTGACTGGACTAATAGACCATCACTGCATTGAACTGTCCTAGTGAAGCACTCGACGTTAGTCGCATACTATTTAGATGAAGTACGATTAAAGGAAACGCAGTATTACGTTGTTGAAGATTTCTACGTCAAGCCACGGTATTTTTCACCACTATTTGGGAAATGCAGTTCGGTTGACTGGGGCCCAAACGTTTAGTGATGCATGGATTCATAAACTATCACGTTATGTGGTAAGCTCTATGGTCGATGTAGAAACAATGTAAGGCTAGGTGAGATGGTACGCACAGCACAGAAACTCTTGTATGGTAAATGAACCAATCCATAGGAGATATGCAGTGGCTATACGTGGCAGGGCCGGATTAAGGGGGGTGCTTTGGGTGCTGAAGCACCCGGGCCACATGCCTCAAGGGGGCCTCACAGCCACGGGAAAATAAAGCAGGTACTATTTTAGGCTGCTTAAAGTTAATTAGGTGGTTCTCAGGAGTGTTTTTTCTTAGCGCATGAAACATTTTAGATGACACTGTCTAAAAAAAATTCCAATTACGAATCAACTCTTTCACCAATCTCTTCCTGGAGCCGATGACCAGATGTGCTTTTTGCTCCACTCACATGATCGCCTTGAAACGAATCTAAGGGCTGTTCAGAGGCTATTGTTACAAGTAAAAACTTGGATGTAAAGAAAGACTTTTGTCAATGTGCAACATTTGCGTGCTGCACCAGGTATTAAAACATTTATATTACACTCCATAACAAAATATAAGTAACTGAAGTTTTTTGGTTTGATAAATAAAATAAAAAAACACGTACGCATCTGAAAAATCTCGGGTAAAAGTAAAATAAAAAAAACCCCACCCGTTAATTTTTTTAGCCAGTCCAGAGAACCACTTAATTCAGCCTTAATTTAAAAAAAAAATACTTTTTTGCTGTTTTTACAAAAAAAAATTAATCACTTTTCTGCAGGACGGTGGGGGGGGGGATGGAATTGGGCCACATTTAAACTTAAGCAACAGGCCTCTTACAAGGTTTAATCCGGCCCTGATACGTGGTCTTTTTGGGACCCCCCCTCCCCCACTGTTGTTTTTTGCGGAAGAGCGCCCCCCCCCCCCCCCCCCACCCCCACCCCCTGACTGACCACGTGGTTTTTGAATAGCTGTTTACACTTGACCCATTAATTTCTCCTAAAACTATAGGTTTTTGGACATTTTCACCACATATGATTTTTGTCAGAAATTGTATGGTCTACAACTTTAGTCTTATGTTAAGTACAATGTTAAGGAACAGTGCTTTAAATGGTGCATAAATAAAATGTCTGACCTCATAGCTGCTTACATGTGAAGAAATTTGTCTTGGGTAGTCTTCATCATCTACAGAAAGGAAAAAATGTTTTTCTTTAATAATAGTTGTCAGAGTATCTACCACTCGTCCGAATTACATCAATGAAAGTTAACAGCTGATAATACTATATCAAATTACAAACAAAAACGTCAAGTATGCCGTACAAAAGGGGGTTACATGATTGAATTTTCACTTGTTAAAATGTACACGGATAAGAATTGATGATTTTTAATTGAAATAATCAAATGTACAATTGTGAAAATTGCAACTGTTTAAGTGCTGTTGTGCTTTACGTTTTAAATGTTTATTCGTAAAGCGCAACAGCACTTAAACAGATGCAATTTTCTCAATTGTACATTTAATTATTTCAATTAAAAATCATCAATTTAGCCCCCTTTTTTACAGCACACTTGACGTTTTAGTCTTCTGTACTCCGTAACCGGCGAGAAGACTATTGCAACGACTTTGTCCGTCCGTCCGTCACTTTTTTCAACTTCGCAACAGTACCAGATATTGACGACCATTGTTTACAACGTCCATTGTTTAATAGACAAACAAATTAAATAATAACAGCAGTTGTAGTGCATGATAGAGGTGTGCGCCTCAACATTGGAAGTGGAGGAACTGTACAGAAGACCGGTGCGACTAGGCAGTCGCTGTAGCCGCTTGTTTGTTTGTAATCCGTGTACCTTATTTACAGCTATGGCGTTGCACTACAAGCTTTATGCATGCAGTCGATTGTTGCTGACCACTTTGAAACAATTCCATTCTGGGTGCTGCAGACATGGGGCCTTAGGGCTTCGTCGGGCAGATGACCGGATGCGGTTAACGCTCGCTAAAACCCTTTGAACCCTTTGAAACAATTCAACTCAGCTCTGAAAGCCTGAATCTACGAAACAAATACGCCATTCTATGTTTCTAGCTGCCAATAGCCTCAAAATTAACAACGTAGTTTAGTTTGGTTTAGCTGTAACAAGGATTCTTTCCACAAAATTTATTCGAGGCCGCGGCCCGCAGCCGTACGCCCCAACTAACATACACCACAACTCACACTACTCAACCAACACAATGCACATATCGAAACAACCACCACCCTTCAACAACCCCTACACCTTTCCACAAAATTTATTTGAGGCTGTGGCCCACAGCCGTACGCCCCAACTAATATACACTACTAACACTACAAAAGGACCACAAAGCTCTATGTGCACACTAAAGCAACCACTACCACATGCTTTTCCACCTTTCACGGTAATTTTATTTAAGGCCATAACCCACAGTCTAACCGCCCCAATTAACCTTTCAAAGAGTTTTAGCCGCACCCGGTCATCTGCCCGACGAAGCCCTAAGGCCCTATGTCTGCAACACCAGAAATGAATCCTCAGGAGGTCACCCACCCGAGTACCAATCGGGGCCAATGCTGCTTAATTAACCTTTCAAAAGGGTTAAAGGATTTAACGAGCGTTAACCACTCCTGGTCATCTGCCCGAAGCCCTAAGGCCCTATGTCTGCAACAGCCAGATTCACAGGCGGTCACCCACCCAAATTAACCTTTCATTTCGCCCTTCAACACTCAACTTTTAGCAAAGACATAACACGTGCACGAAGAATGGATCTGAAGTCTTCCGAGTGGCTTTGTTCCCTAATTACAATGGTTAAAACAATGTAAAAGAATCAAAATGATCGTTCAGGGTCCCATAACTCTGGAACGTCTCGACCAATCGAAAAAGTGGTCTCTGTGAGGATGAAGCCCAGGGAAATTTCTGGCTTAGATCATGTTTCAGATTTTAGGTAGGTACAGTCGTTTTTTCTGAAACCATGTTACACAAGATCCAGAACAACAACAAGAAATAAACATTTTCAAATTTACGTGTGGCTCCGTACTTTTACTCTTGCACGAAATTGCGTAAAAGTTGGTATAAAGGCTCCTTCCGCACCTATCTACTATCTGGCCAAGTTTGGTCGAAATATATTGCATAGGAACGGAGAAATTAATAGTTTTAGTTATGCTGGAGAGAAACCTCAATCATACACGGCTATACTCCCCTTGAGTGAATGATTTCCTAACTGCAGGCTGTTTGGCAAAACGAATTAACTGCTTTGAACGTAGAAAAATTGTGCTTGGTATGAAGACAACATAGTAGACCTAGCTGTAGCCCACTGTAGGCTTGATTTTTTCTCGTATGCACCCACGGTTTTAACATAATTCAATGAATAACAGAGAAAGCTTAGAAGATAAAACTGGGCTGACACAGTGAACCCAAAGCTGATTTATTAATTGGATGCCTAATTGACTAATAGCCCTGTGCCCTACCTCACACATTTAAAGCCAAGTAATGTAGATTGGATACTCTGTCACTGTTTATTTCCAGGCTACATTGAAGTACTGTAACGTACAAGTCTTCTGTGGCTCTCCGAAACTACTTAATTTTGTGGGACGGGGAAAACCTTACACCTTGTCTTAAGTCGATCTGTCTGCATTGCACTAATGCTGAAAGACGTTCTCTACGATGAACTGTCATTGCACATGCTGAGGACAGTCTGTCTTTCACTATTATTATTGCACGGCAGGAAAAAAATGAGTTGGCATTTCACCTTTGTTCATTTATTGTTTTTACCAGTTGGTAAATTTGTAAAAGGAATTAAACTCTCATTGCATATGCAAGGACAGTCTGTTGTTCGTTATTATTATTGCATGGCAGGAAACAAAAACGAGTTGGCATGTCACCTTTGTTCATTTATTCTTTTTCCCAGTCGGTAAATTCGTTAAAGGAATTAAACTGTCATTGCACACGCTGAGGACAGTCTGTCTTTCACTATTATTATTGCATGGCAGGAAAAAACGAGTTGGCATATCCTTTGTTCATTTATTCTTTTTACCAGTTGGTAAATTCATAAAAGGAATGAAACTGTCATTGCAAATGCAGAGGACAGTCTGTCGTTTTTATTATTGCATGGCAGGTAAAAAAAAAACGAGTTGACATTTCACCTTTGTTCATTTATTGTTTTGCCACAGTCAGCAAATTCGTAAAAGGAATTAAACTGTCATTGCACGGCTGGAAAAAAAAAACTAGTTGTTGATCATCTAATGTTGACAATTCAACTTGAAACCTGATGTTTTCAAAAATAAATAACGTTTTTTTTTAACCATCGTCTGCAACACTTAAATGATTTTTGTCTGTGGAAAGCCCACAGACCAAAGCCCTAAAACCACTCAATCCCCCCAGCGTATTTCTTTCTTTCGAGCGCCACCCTCATCTTTTTTGGTCCGCCCCCCTTTTCACCCCCCCCCCCCTGCTATCAGATCAAAATCAAGGAAACTACGTTAATAAGAGGTTTACTTGGCATTTCACCTTTCATCGTTTATTCTTTTTCCTAGTCGGCAAATTCGTAAAAGGAATTAAACTGTCATTTCACATGCAGAGGACATTTTGTTGTTATTATGATAGGAAAAAAACGAGTCGACATTTCACCTTTGTTCATTTATTCTTTTCCCCAGTTATTGTTTTAGTGCACATTCAGAAGATAAAATTTCATAGAACTTCACATTCAGAATATAAACGCGCATTATCGTATTACTTAGTTCATATCCTCATTTCTGCATACTTTTAATTTTTCTTTGAATCAAAGGAAAGGAATCAAAGTCAAAGGAACGTGAAGCCTAAAAAAACAGCTGACAGAAAATAATCGTGTGGGGAGAAAAATGTAATCATTCCGTACATTTTGACACTAGCAACCACAACATGGCCACAGCCAAACTCAATACTAACGCCCACTATTCCTTGCATCGCGCCCTTTCATTGAGCAGTCGAATTGATTATGAAACCATAAGAGCTTTCTCTTAGCAGTGTTGACTGGTCGATCTTGTTTGCCACTGGCATTGTCAAGAAAGCCTGGGATTGTTTTACTGCCATTATCTAAGCGGGGGTTTCCACCTCCAGCCGAAATCCCAACCCATAAATAAGATATGGCTCCAGAGTTAGTTAAATTCATGTTCGGCTCTTTTCCATGTTCGTTTTACCCTAGCCGTTTTTTTCCAGGATTTTTTCATAGCTTTTTTCTGCACTGCTTTTTTCCCATCTTCGTAGTTCGTTTAGCCATTTAGACAGAAATATAGAATTTCTAAGGGGCCAGCGGGTTGGGCACATCAAAAAACAGAACCTGCTTACAAGATGCAAGGCCGTGATTAGGGCAATTCATGCCAGTACGCTCAAAAACCCTTCCTTCCTGCCCTCCCTTTGGCGAATAGTGAGCAAGTCCCATGCTGCTCTACCCCATGCATGTAGCAAACTAGACCAGCTTATACCCAAATGACCAAACGTATGCAAGTCTTAGTGGCCTTCCTAGTCACGCTTATTTTCAGTCTATTTACCTAAAATTCGAATGGCTCCAGCAAATATTAAGTGGGCGCCGTAACTGTGTCTGTCATCTTTACCAGGCGTTCACCAACATCCCTATGCAATGCAAACGTTTACATGAATAAAGGCGATGCACATCTGACTGCCAATCCACCTCCGTGAAGCGCTTTGGGTTCTGTAGCGCCAGATGGAGAAAGTGCCACGAACAGGTGTTTACAAGACCCACGGAGGCGATAGAGACGCGGTGCATATCCCTCTAAAGCGCTTTGAAGTGGCCATGTCAAAGTATTGATTGTCCAACCTTGCGCCCCCGGCCCCAGTAGCATCGTATGGGTATGGAGGCTTAAACTGTAAAAATTCACAGAAAATGTTGGAAAATCTTGGGCCCTAGTCGAATTTTTGTAATACTTATTCTCCTCCCCAACCCCAAGTTACTACTAATGCTTCGCTATGCCTCTTTCCTTTCCTTGGTTTTGTGACAAAAGACTTGCTCGCCATGAAACCGTGTTGCTTGTCATAAATCACACAAACAGGTGTTCGCAAGTAATACGGGCCTAACCTTGACAGTTTATGAGTATGTACTTTCCAGTACAACTTTGTTCCTGGCAGAGTAGATACTGCAACACATCAATAAACTGTTGGCGGACAATATCTTGCAACTCTGGTGTTATTGGAGGTTCAGCATTCAAGAGACGCATAACAGGGAGTGTTTCAAGGCAAGACGCAGTTTCCAATGCAATGAACTGGTTCTGAAATAAAATTGGTTAAAACGTAATCAGGCCAATCATTATATGCAAAATACATTGTATCGGATTAAATAACAGTCCTCTTTTTAGCTTAAAATTAGTTTTGCAAGACCGAACTTCTGGGGCCGCAGGGCAAACCATAAAAGTTTTCATAAAAATGTTGATGACTTTTCTTTAGGTACCAGTATATATTTGTAGTTTCGTCCTATCACTAGTTTTAATTTTAGATATTTGACTCTTTGACTCCACTGTTTGGGGGCCTCCCATCGGGGCGTCGGACGAACGTCTAACTGGAAAATCGTCTAATGGGATAATTGTCTAAAATCTGCATAAATAAAAAATCTGAAAAAGCATCTAAACGGAATATCGTATAATGGATAATTGTATAATGGATAAACGTCTAACTGGATTAACGTCTAACTGCGGTTTCTGATGTTATATGTATAGACGCAGCGAGCGCGGCAGCGCGAGCAGAGCAGGGATATTAGACGATTGTCCATTATACGAATTTCCAGTTAGACGCTTTTTCATTATTCGAATTTCCTGTTAAATGATATTCCGTTATACTGTTTTCCGTTATACGTTCTTCCAATTATGCGATTTTCCAGTTAGACGATTATCCCTCGCCCCCTCCCATCAGTACAAGCATGGGAATGTCTTCACTAGTGTGATAGTTTGTAAGTACATGGAGCAGGGCTCGGGGAAGTGCTCGTGTAGCTCGGGGGCGCCCCCCCCCCCCCACTGTGGCCCTTAGTCTCGGTGAAAACTTAAGTGGTCCGTAATACGGTCTGTTTGATTTTTGTCCTCAGAATAAAGTAAACTACTACAGTACTGAACTTGTCAATATTCTGTTTAATAAAACAATCAGTAACCAGAATTTAACAGCACCCGCAAACGAAACAGAAAATGCAAAGTTTATTAAAAACTCGCAACGTGTAAGAAACACACACAAAAAATGTACTCCATAACACCAGGAATAGAATAAACACTGCCCTTCAATGGGGGCGTTTCATCTGCTCCTGAGTCCTGATAACAATTACCAGGCCCAGTTAGTCAGAAGAAGTTCCCAAGACAGAAAATATATAATTCATAATTAACTACAACAGGAAACAAACAAAAAAATCGTGTAGAAATAAAGAAGTATGTAAGGAATAAATATTATAGTATTTAACACGCTATAATATTTAATAATATTGTATAATAATATGTACAAGTGCGATAAACACATACCGTAGGTATATGTTATACGCGTTATAAAAAAAAATTGGTAACAGGCTACAAACTGTTTGGAAACTATTAATAACATATTCATTGTTCGAATGCCTTAAAGTTTTGTTAGTTTTAGACCCTAAAAAGTCTTTTGCAAAACATATTTTAATTTTTTAGAAGTCTTATACCTGGGCTTTATGTTCGTTTGTTGTATGTTTCAAATTTGAAAAAAGAAAAGAAAATCAACAATGAAATTATGCAATAATAACCTCAACGCAGACAGTGACAGCACAAAACCTTGCTTCCAGGAAATAAAACTATACCTCATTTTGGATTCGCAGTTTATACATAGTCATATGATAAGATCTGTTAATGGTTCCAGCTATGTCTATTTGGGCTGGACGCATTGTCTTCTTGATCCAGTTTTCCGGTGGTATAAACCAGCAGCATTTGGGGACCAAAATAACTACTTTGAAAAGACGTAATGAAATTTCCTCAGAAGCTTCAAAATTGGCAAATTGATCATCTAAACCTAAAATACAAAATAAGGAAACAAAGTAATTTTTACCAAACTCGAGGTGATGTGATTACTGTTTAGTACTGGTAATACTTTGTCTTTGTAATGAGTAATTCGCACTTAAATTCGTCTTATACAATCGCTTTAACAATTTTTATGCAATTCGTTTTTACAATCACTTTAAACAATAATTCTTGTGCAATTTAACCGCAGAATGGTAGGTATCTAGAAGGGATGAACCACTTATACTATACCAGGCCACCTCAAGAATTTGTGAAGGCAAATTTTACTCAACAAAAACTTAAAACAGTCGACCGAACGTGCCTGTATACTGCGTCCTCAGACAGTGAGTTCGATGGATGGATTACTTTCGCAGCAAAAAACCTTAGTCGACAATTTACCATCCCCGTTTGGGCAGCCAATTTGAGCAAGTGGCCTCTAATTGCCAAGTAAGGACAAGGGTCAAAGAATGGCATGTCCACTGGTAGAAAACCTGGGACAATCTAGAAGGTGACAAGAAGATCGGCTCGAAGTCTACGCAAATCAAGCCCCATACGAGTTAAAGTGGCACTATTACCGATTGAAAATCGTACAAAACTACGTTGGCACCATCTAGCGTCAGCGATATTGTTAACCTTTACAGCTTGCTCCCAGGTTCACAAGGACGTACCAAATTTTCAATCAATAATTAAGGAGGTTGTGGCCAGTTTGTTTCGTTAAAAGAACCGGCATTGTGCATTCCTTCGCTTGATACAAGCAAGTGTTAGATAGTAGCGATAGCACTAGATATAGATTCTGCCAGATAATCACAAGTGATTTCGCCACAAACATGCCTGTGTAGCCTATTTTTAAAACTGACCAGAAAGGGCGCATCCCTCAACATCCTGTGGTAATCCATTCCAGAACGTGATGCTTCTAAATGCAAAGAAATTTCTCACTGCTATGCATCTTAATTGGAGTTTGCAATCACCAATTTATAGGGATTTCCACTAATACCATAATTGCAATTGTTAAGTGCAAAAAAAGAATTAACAAGCTTGGGCAGCAACCTGTTTAACACTTTATAAATATAAATCAAACTTCCTCGCTGCCTCCTCCATTTCAAGGAAGGGACTTGAATCTGGCGTAAACATTGGTCATATGGTATGTTAAACTCTTGAACCTTTTTGATTGAGTCTTTCGGTGGCGTTGTGTTGGCGATGCGAGTTTTCCCATGCCCTGTTCTAAAAGGGGAGCCAATAGTTTGATCATCACACAGAAAAACCAAAATATCCATACATTTCTGGTATGACAGTACGTTTTGGAAGTTCTCATGACATAACTAAAGATTTATTAACTATGAAGGATGAAAGCGTATCCCTTAGAATTTATAGGCTACATGCAAAGTTTCACATCAATCAATGCCCAATTCGCCAAACACAAGGCACTGTGGAGCTACTGACATCTAGGACTAAAACCCTACTTTGTTATCTTACTGGTGACATTCCAGTTAAAGAAATCTGTATGGAGTTGAAACACAGATAAATGCTCGTATAAACAAGCTGGCTCAAATTTACTAAGAACAGTTACCAAAACATGCAAAACCAGGAGATCTCGAGGGAAATAAAAATGGGGCGAAAACCTCCAGAAAATGTCAGGAAAAAACGAGAATATTTATGAAAATCAGGGAAATTGAAAGAAATATTGAGAAATAAAAGCATCTCAAAGAAAAAAAGACACAACTGTCTGAAGAGTACCATCCGTTAAACATGTGAAGTTGTCCAATAACTTTCAAAACTTAAAACAAAACGAGGTGTAAGTCAAACATTGCTTTGTAAATAAACAAAAACTTCTACCCCAACATTTGCTTAGCGGTATGAGGGTGTTTTCAAGAGTTTGTCTTGGATCTTGCTTTACGTTCAAGAGTTGGCTGAAGCAGTGGCGAAAGGCCCGGGTGGGCAATTCCTGAAAGGCCCCTTTTTGTCCCCGAAAATTTGATGGCCTTTTTCTTTCTTTTTGATGTTTACTTCCAGTTCTTTACCTGTGTATTAATTATTTTCCCTTCGTTCCCTTTGTTGAGCTGAAGCACTACTGATGAACGTTTCAGACGACCGCAGAGACAGTGACCACTTCCTTGAGTCAGTGACCAGTCCCCGAAGTGGCAGAGAGGCTTTGTTAGGTTCTTCATCTCGTCAAGATATAACTGTTT
>JAHWFP010258845.1:0-12571 GCA_023313725.1 Lithobius niger | reverse complement strand
TTGTAGGACTAGGAATTCGCTGGAGTAACGCGGACCATTTTCCTACATGATTTCCACTCGCCAAATGACGACCGACATTGGGAAGGGTTGGAACATACACATATAAGCAAACATTTTTCATCTGTACTGGAGGGGCGCTTGTCTGCACGCCACTCACCAAGTGAACAGAAAGGAACACACAAGGAAAGCATGAATTAAGGTTAAACAGGACGGAGACCCAAATGGGCTAAAAAAAGATTTTTCAGCCCATTTGCCATTCCGTCCTGTGTTAATAATAAGAGCAATTTTGATCTCTTGTCTATGGCAGGACTGTTTAGTCGTATTGCAGACTTAATTTTCACGCCAATTAAACCGTGGAGAAAATAAGCTAGAATTTGTTTGTTCCATTCTTTTTGCTCTAATTTTGGCTAGTTGTACATGGATAATGCACTTTTATTTTCTTTATTTTATTTTTGTGTGATACTAGAATTTGTTAACGTTTTTCGGTAGTTTGTATGATTAAGCTTGTGTAAAATATTTCTTCAAGTAGGCTTATTTAAAGCCGATTAGGTATGCGTGCTGCAGTATAGGGTTAAAGTAGTTTGTGAATTGTTCCACTTGCAAGTGTTTCATTGGAACAATCCGAGTTTCTTTGTTGGTTTTTAAAATTTAACTCTAAATACAGGCTACCGACAAGGTTCTAAAACAAAGTACTTTTTTTGCTGGGTTATTGCTGGGTCTTTCGTAAATTAGAAAAAAAAAACATGAAGTTTGCTTTAGCAAGTGGTAACTGAAAAAAAAATGTAGACTGACCGTCATTTTTAATCTAGCTGTTAACTTTACAAAATAATTTCTTCCAAGCCTGAGGGGTATATCAGTTCGCCATTTGTGGCCAACTTCGAATCTAGATTTGAACCTTATAGATTGAGGAAACTGTTCCGCCGAGTGCATTTGTGTTGGAAGGCGAGTGGGAGGGTGGACGGTGAGACGCTCGACATCGACGACTTCTCCACGATCTGTTTCATACCTGCAGAACGACATAAAATTCGGTACAGTTCTCTGGTTTAAAAGCCATTAGGCCTATGTAAAAGTGGAAATCCTCGTTTTCCTTTTAAAAATTGTGTATTTGCCGATTCATAACGTCAAAACTCATCCAAAAAGCGGGAAAGAACGTACATTTTTTCCCATTTAAGACAGAATTTTTCATTTGTTTTCGGTAGTTTTGCAGCGTTATTATTTTAATGCTGTTTGCCAAAAAAGAAAACAGTTCACCGTTGCTCTCAGGACTTCAGATTAATTGAACGATGCTTGAGACTCCATCGTAGCGGCTCTATTAGGGTTGGCTTTGCTGCATAGCTGTGTCTACCGTCCCTCTTAGCTGTCTTGGTGGGTTATTTTTGCGGTTTAAATTATTCCAAAAAATTTACTCAACAAAACGAATAGCTTGTGGTTTCCGCCGAAACTAGTGTGGTATCAATAAAATATGGACACATCATAGAAAAAAAAACAAGCTCATCTGGAGAAGGAAAGGAAAGTTCGTACATTTTATGTTTTTACGCCCCCCCCCCCCTAAAATGTTTGCCCACCCTGCCCCCCCTGGTAGCTACGGCCCTGGGTTTAACCGACCGATGTTAGGATAGGAACGGGCTAAAAAGATGGATTTTGATTCTTCCTAAACAGACCTATTGCTATTGATTCTAAGGCCCACAAGTGAGAATCTCTAAGCCCAGCAAAGTTATTGTTTGGTTTACAGGCGCGTGCAGGTGCCTTAAATAGTCGCGGGTCAAATTTTTTCAACTCAATCCTTGGTCAACCCTCTAAAATTCATATTTTCGCCAAATTTTGACCGTTTTTGACATTCCAGTATATACCATTTTAACCGGCTCGAAATGAGCTTTCCAATGGTGTTAGTTTCAAGCCTCTAACACAAACCACTAAGAAGTTATTTGGTAAAAACTAAAATATTTTAATACTAGATGACATAAATAACGTATTAGCAGAATATATATTTTTAGGCTGCCTGCATACTCTTTTACCTTTGAGCTAGGTACACGACAAAGAAATGTGGTCAGATAAATAAAATAAAAAATAAAATAAAATGCCTGGTGGCCTGGTGCTTCAATTTCCAACCTTGCCCGTAAACCAAACAATTTTTTTTTGCATAGCCTAAGGCAAGAACGAAGTAGCACAGGAAGTATTATCCCACCCAACATAGTGATTTTCGTTGTGCAAGCAGTGAAGGGCTACATCATATTTTTGTGTCTCCTCTTTCGGTAGCCTAGCACTTTGATTATTGATGTTCCCGAAACAGTGACTTCAGTTCAGCAATAGGTCTGTACAACAATGGGCACTTTCATACACTCATCAAACAACTCAGCCCTGAAGCCCTACTTCCTGAAAGTAGTTCGTAAGTAGGGCTTCAGCTAGGGATAGTCCGATATTGATATCGGTATAATCTGTATTTATCGGTATTTTTGCCACATCGGTATCGGACCACTATAAGGCTTCCGATACAGATATTTGTTATGCCAAGAAATGCAACCGTCTTCCCTGCAAAACTGACATGAAGCGCAGCAAAAGCAACAACCAAGTGAGAAAAGCAAAGCCATTTGCTCAGTTTGGAATGAATATGTAGCATTTGTTGGTTCTGCTGCTGTAAGTTTTACAACAACTAACTGAAATCTAACTAAGAAAATGAATGTACTGAAGCCATAAGTAAGAATAAGAGTAAAAATATTGTTATTGCTGCACAGAACTTTTTGGATAATCTCAACAGTTGAAACCGAAGTTGCTTTTTTTGTACGAAATATAAACTTTTAGTCGTGATTTGTTATTATTATCGGTATCAACATCTGTATCGGTATCGTATCGGATCGGATAGGATCGGTTTACCTTTCATCGGTATCTTATCGTATCGGTAAAAAGTCATATCGGCCGATCCCTAGCTTCAGCACTGAGTTGTTCCATGTGTTCAAGAAAGTGCCCAATAGGTCTGCAAGAATCAGATTCCACTAATGAATATTTTTGGCCCTTTTCTATCTTCTACTAACGAACATTTTTTTACCCTTTCTATCCTAACATTGTTAAAGTGGCACTATCACCGATTGAAAGTCTGCAGAATTTGCCAACATCTAGCTTATCTAATACTGTCTATCTAGCACTCGCTTGCATCAAGCAAAGGGACACAACGCCATTTCTTTTTACGAAACAAACAAGCCACGAGCCTTCTTAATTATTGAGTGAAAATTTGGTACATCTTCGTGCACTTGGGAGCAAGCTGTACAGGTTAACAATATCACTGCCGCTAGATGGTGCCATGGCATTTGCAAACGGTTTAATACAGATTGAAAAGGGAATCAAAATACCATGACGCCATCTAGCGGCAGTGATACTGTTAATCTTTGCAGCTTGGTCGCAAGTGCACGAGGCCGTACCACATATTCACTCAATGACTAACGAGGCTTGTTTGTTTCGTTGAAAGAAATGCCGTTGTGCAATCCTACACTTGGTGCAGGCAAGCGCTAGATAGTACTAGTAGTTGCTAGATTCTATAGGCTCTCAATCGGTAATTAGTGCCACTTTAATTCCTTGAAGCCAAAGTGAAACTGTGCTGTTCAGATTTGATTTCGTTGTAATGAGTGTCCCCATTACTTAAAAAAGTTTTTTAATGTCACCCCCCCCCCCCCCCATACATAATGGCCGGTTCCTTATAGTAGGCTACGCTCATCTACTCCAACAAAATTAATTTTCTTAAGTCAATCGACACAATGCCTTCAGTTTGGGTGTTCTAATAAACACATTCACGTATTTTCTAGCGCAAAGGTGGGGGGGGGGGACGCAGTGCCGTGTACCCCCCCGCCCCCCTCCCGACTACCCTTGCCAAGGTGAAGGGCAAAACACGTCTGCTCGCATACCTGAAAAGCGTTCATCTCAGACTGCACATACTTCTGGGCGCTGCTCACTGGTCGAGAACAGTTCTCGATGCAGTGATGAACACCTTCTAAACTGTTTACGCTGTCTTCGCAACATAACATTGCACACCGATGCATTTGACCCTAGAATTAGAAAGAGGACGACACATTTTTTTCGTACATTCTTGTAAGGTCAGATCACCAAATACGAGTCAAATATTTGTTTAGGAATTACGCGGCACTATTTTATTTAGAATTTCCAAACCTGCATTTTTCTCAAACTCGATCTGTCTAAATCATTGATCAGTTCGTCGACTGCCGCCTGAACACGTGCTTGCGCCGTTTCCGCCATTTTTGTGACTGCTGCTGCTTGGAAACCACGCCCCGTAACGTGACGTCACCAACGATTCCAATGACGTCAGACGAAAGTAGAGTCCGCTTGGTGCCGGCATCCTGCCGCGGTGCAGGACGGAGAGGCTATTTGTTTTGTCTCTGTGCTTCCGCGCAAATAGTTGCCGCAGACTCCTGATTTGTCATACAGCATCAACCTGCGCGGTCATATTTTGAAATAAAAAAGAGGTTTACTTTCTTTCCCCCACTAGGCAGCGGTCGTTGAAAACGTTGGCTTCGGCCTTGATCAGCCCTTGGAAAGCACAGGCTTCACGGAGCCCCGTTAACCGAACGGTAGGGGCGGTCTGGGAACAGTTGGCGATAAATGTTTTACTGACTTTGCTGTGTGTGCCGGAGGAAGGTCGGGGGGGGGGGGGGGGGGGGAGCGGCAGAAATTTACAACTGGGTTCTAGGGATGGTTTGTTAGGGGTCCGTTGACGCTTAAGGTTTTTTTCTTTTCCAAATTTGAAACATGTACAACCATGAGTTGCTTAGAGGATGGCCCATACCACCTCAAAATCTCCCAGAGTAGCAACACTAAGAATACACCGCGTGCTGTGTATATCCGAATTTTTTTTTTTTTAGGAAGCACGAGCCCGAACTGGTTGATGTGCCCCACGGCAATGAGCGGGCCAATTTAGCTGGAGAGATCCAGCGGAAAACCCAGGCGCATTGACATGCCGCAATTGGCATGAGCACGAGATACCACCGTGCCATTCTCGTCTCGAAAATATGCTTCCGAATTCGCCTTTGTACGACAAAGTCCAAACAGATAACCGATTTTATTCAGAGCATAAAGTGGCCCACAGCTATGCGCTCCCACTAATAACACTACATCCTAATCATCACAAACATCTCAAAATCTCAACATTTCTAACTTCACTACGAAGTTACAACAGTGCAAACTAACTCACACAATATCTCACCAAACTAACACAGTACCACTATACGACCCTCCCAGATGCTTTGCAAAATGAAACAATAGCATGAAGGTGCGAGAGCGTGGATAGGATGCCCGGTGCTTATTCCAAGTGCTCGCTGCAGACTACCATTCATTCCGTACTTCTCAAGCAATGACTGACTCAATCTCTGAAGAAGAGGGTACTCAAACAAGAAGTACGCAACAGATTCCATCAAACCACACTTGCATGCTCCCATCGCAGACCAGCCAAGCCAAGACCACTCAGATAAGCATGTCCTTTTGTAGCGGTGACAAAATCCAGCACCACGAGGTGAGGGGGAGCTGAGACATCACGTGTACATCGTCGTTGGATATATTGCTAAGAGAGTCCGGCCTGTCACACCATTCACCCACTCCAAACCCCAAAGATTCAATGACCACTAGATTGGATGAAGGTCATGCAGGACCAATGGTACAATCACCGGATGAAGGCGTGCAACTCTGCCCGCATATGCCAACTCATCTGTTACCTCATTTCCATAAATGCCACTTTAACCAAGGACCCAAGTAAAAGTAACACTCACTACAAACGTGCTGGGCCTGTAAAAGCTTCTAGCCAATCTCGTAGACAAGTGGATGCTCAACAGCAAGCCTCGCTAGCAAGTGCGACAGAAAGCAAATACCCAAAGCTGAGTCCGAGTAAACAACAAAGTGTGGAACACACAAACCCAAAGATACACCTAAAGCTACGGAAATCACAAGCAGCCCTGCAACAAAAATGGAGGGAATATGCCTCAGGAAACGACTGATATGCAGCTTCAAGGCCATACACACCAATTCCTCACTCATAGCATTCATGGTTGAAGGAAGGAAGCTATGCAAAACAGCTCAATCGCCTGAGAATTCCGAGAGGAGCTGAAAACAGCTGCCAGGCTGCCACACTAGGCCCACATGCAGGGCGATGAGATGGTAGATGGAACCGAAAAGTCACAGGACACAGGATCCAGAAGGAATGTGACTCCAAAACCTCCTGAACCCACGCAGCATCGTGCAATGGAGCCTAAAGAACGATAGTCATACAAGACTTTACCCACAAGCTCTTCAATGCCTTAGCACTCATACCACGAAGACACAACATTAGGGGAGATCCACGGCTCGAAGCCTAATTGGAAGCTCACCCGCTTCACTAGCAGCGCAGGAAAAAGATGAAGACATACGCACCGTGGGAACACGGAGACACCCATTAATAACCACTTGATCAGTGGCACGGTGGCAGCCTGCTAAAAAGGGAAGATGATAGACTGCTCCTGACATTGAATGAAAGATGGACTAGACAACAGAACGCTTAGCAGTTAGACAACTATGCGCCAGCACCTTGAGCGTTCTCAACTTATCCACAATGCCGCACTTAACTAATTCACTGTCGTCAGCCCATGTTAGTTGTGAGTCCATTAGGGTACCAAAGCATCACACTTTCCCCAGTGCCCACAGCTTCCCTACTCCTCCTGCAACCTCTTAAGCTGTTTCCACTCATTCCCAATAAACACTCTCCCCCTCAAACAACCCCCCAGCACCACCACCCATTTCCAAATAATCCTAGCACCTCATACCGATTGTATCCCTACAATGCCACCTTCTTAATCATTCCCTGGACCCTTCCCATTTTTCCTCTCACCCTCTTTTCCATCAACTCCAGATAGTAAGGTTTCGTACAAAGCCTCACACCCAGATAGTCACATCCTTTCACCCTTTTGACCCACGTCCTCCCCCAACCTGAGCCTCTCCTCCTCCCACCCATTTCCCCCTTCCCAGAATCCATGAATCCCGATTTCTCCCACTGGACTCTACTTTCATCTCCATTCCCCAATCTCCACACTCTCCGAGCAACCATTCAAATCCTTACCGCTCTGTTAGGGGTCCGTTGACCCGTCGTCCGTTGTCCGTAGGGGTCCGTTAGGGGACACTGATCCACCAGCCCAGTGTCATCAACAAACAGCAGTTCCGGCGTACAGAAACTCTCCTCACTCCCCTTTCCCTACCAAAAACCTTTCCATGAGTCCACCAAATCCTTTTCCAACCCCCTGAGATACACCAAAGAGCAGAGGTGACAACAGCCAGCCCTGTCTCTGCCTCCCCCCCCCCTTTCCTACTTTCCACCAACTCTGACTGATCACCACCCTAAGATACGACATACTTCCTTCCCTCATACACCCTCCGAATCAAGTTTATAAACCTGTCTTCCACTCCCATACCTCGTGGCTCCCCCATAGAAGATCCCACGTTACTCCATCATAAGCATGAGCAATGTCAAGAAACACCACCCATAAGCTTCTCCTCTCCTTCCTTGCAACAGCAATGGCCTGAGTCATCACAAAGACATTGTCTTTCAGCCTGCTCCCCTTCCTGAAACCATTCTGCACATCAACGGGTTCCCCCCCCCCCTTCCAGCCAATCTCGGAGCCTGCTGATAACCACTCTCATGAACTGGCAACAGCTTCAGGCCTAAAGTGTTCAATCATCCTTCTATCCTTTTCCTTCAACACATAATGAACCATCACCTTTTTCCACCTTTTCCACCATTCCTCCCTACAGAATCTCATTCATTTCCCTGATCAACCATCTTTTGCCCTTAATCCCCATCACTTTAACCAGCTCCCCCAACATCCCACCTTCTCCTGCAGCCTTCCCCATTCCCACAAACATAAGTGCCTCTTCAAACTCCCAAACAGAAATATCCCTCAGCAGACCCCTCACTCCTCTCTTCTACTTCCCTCTCCACGCTCCCCTCATCCTCACCTTCACCACACAGCAATCTCAGTGCCTCAGTCAAGGCATCCCTAATGCTGCCCATTTCTCCTTCCAGCCATGCAACGCATGTAATGCTTGGACGGCAAATCCGCCAAAGAACTAAAAGTAGCTAGCTGTACGCAAAATCAGAAGCCATAAATTTACGACTGTTGTTGACTCCTTTACCTACACCCAAAATCCGTAAGTAACCTAATTAAAACCAAACTTTCAACAAAATCCATTAATAAAACAAGTTTTCTAACCTTAGTTTATTTTACGTTTGTTGCGCGCCTTTGTATTGTGCTAATCAGTGGCTCAATTACGTCTGCTGAATGAATTGCTTTAATTTTCCAGACAGTACAAGCAGTTTCCCAATAAATAATTTTTATGCATTGTTTCACATAACAATACCTTTTTTGTCTTACCATGGCTTTGTTTTAAACTTGTAGTTTCTCCCAGACAGCTTCGTTAGAGATGGCGTTACTACCATCCTGACCGCTGATTTGGCTCTTTCGCCAAAATGTCACGCTGGCCCAAGCGAAGCGAAGATGATATTTCTGAATCAATCGCGTTCGCTTGGCTTTTCTGCATACACGAACAGGTTCGCGAGGGGTTTGCTTGATTGCTTCGCGCGAGCATCACTTCACGTGTGCGTGAACCAGGCTCTGACCTCACATACGCTCAGAAATAGGGTAGGTTGTGAAAGCATACCTTAGGACTGTTGTGTACAACAATCTCTTGCAAGTCCTTCCATTGTGTCGAGATTTGATGTTACTTCAGCTCTTTATGACTCTACGTGACTGACATAGTAAATAGCATGCAATTAGTCAAGTGTTGGATTCTGCAAAGCGTTCACATTTTGATGGATTAGGTTTGTGGTGATGTTGGAAGGTATTCCAATAATAAAAGAGGGAGAATGGATTGGGTCAACCGGCACCATCTCTGGACAATGAACAAAATTAAAAACAAAGTTGATACATGGACGCCTGCATAACTTTGGAGTGAGCATGTAGTGTGGGTTCAGACGAGCACGCAAGCAAGGGGATCTGAAACAACGTCTACACAATCACTAGTCTTTCTGACGACGACGTCAGATCTTTTTTTTTTTTTTTTCTCTGACAGCCGCACCCGACGTCAGGCATGGAAGTTAGTTCCTGGGAGATGCTTCATGGCAACTGGTGGTTCTGCATGGCAGTGTACCAAGCTTGGTTATGCCACAACAAATACCAATGTCTTCTGTAAATTTTTGTTAATGTTTTATAATACAGAACACGGTCACTCATTTATGGGGCTAAGTGGCCTGATGGTTAGCAAGACGCCAGAGGTCCATGGTTCGAACCTGACCTCAGCCACCCCTCGCATATTCGGGAAGAGAATGGTCCGATGATGCTTCGTGCTTATATGTTGACTGTGGAAAGTGAAAGCACCTGGAAATTTCTGATTAGAAAAAGTGTCCATCTTGCCTTCTGGTGCCATGGCTTCTGCTGTGAGCATGTCAAACCTCTTAAAGTCAAACCCCTTTCGTACAGGCAAGACCAGTTTTGTTAGTTTTGTTTGGAATGCCCTTCATATTTGTGTTGGTTCGATGACCTTGCCTCAAATGACTGATGGGGTCTATGCCTTCAAATATTCTGTGGGCCGCCTTACACCTTTCTGCAGGATTAGTATGTTTAGAACTTGGGGACAAAGATCTTTTTATTCCGTTTTTCGTTTTGCTTTTTGTGGCCTTTTCATACTAGTTAGCAGTACCATGCAGTATGGCCCTGTCAGCAGGACCCCTCACAACATGGTGAACTCTTTTTTTGCAGTTTATTTTTCAGCCTGGTTCCCTTGAAGCACGGTCCTATGGACAGAAACCACACCTGAGGGGTGACAATTAATGTCCAACCCCAACCCAAACACAATCACCGCCTCTAGATCATGTAACTTTACATCTCATACCTAGTAACAGCAGGTTTTCCGAATGTGCCAAGTGTTCCTTTTATCTGAGCTGGTAAATATGTATCATATCAAAAACCAAAACTGGTAAAAGGGGCCACCAAGTTCCGAATGGTTCGGCCCTTCAAAGGAGTGATATCAACACACCAAGACATTCGCCAAGTTAATCGCACCGCTTAATAATTCGAATGTCAAATGAAAACCAAAACATTGCTATTTTTGGTAGCAATGTTCAAGTTTTCATTTAACGTCCAAAGTATTATTCGGTGCAATAAAGTTGGCGAATGTTTTGGTGTGTTGATATCACTCCTTTGAAGGGCCGAACCATTCGGAACTTGGCGGCCCCTTTTACCAGTTTTGGTTTTTGATATGATATCACTCCTTTTTTTTTTAATTGTGTATTGACTCAACTCCACTACCATGCAGATGAGTAATAAAGTGCCACGTCAACAAGAAATTGGTTTTCAACAATTTGCTGCTACCTTTTGCTTATAGGCCGAACCATTCTCAACTTAGTCACCTCTTTATTGGCTTTGGGTTTGGTTTTAATTTTGTTGTAATTTGTTGTATTTAGTTAGTTTTGGTGTGTTGATATCACTCCTTTGAAGGGCCGAACCACTCTCAACTTGTTGGCCTCTTCACCAGTTTTGGGCTTTGTTTATTTTGCTTTGTTTTTACACTTGGTGAATTGGACGTGAATACAATATTCTTTGCAACGTTGTTTAGATTTATCGCGATAGACTAGTGTGTGTCTGAGCACGCACGTCAGTATACACGTTCTCATTGTCGGAACTTTGGCCGTCCAATGAGAGACGATGCCGACAATACTAACAATGGTTATAACAATATTTTCGTACTTACGCGCCCTCCCACGCCATCCCTGTTACGCCCCCAGGCTCTAAACCATAAAAGATACGCAGTTCGTATTGTAGTGCACACATTCGTCCAATTTCATAGCTGAAGCCTTCCCGTTATCTCGGAATCGATGAATCATCACCCTATGGGATTTAACATTGGGGATGAGCAGACTAGCTAGCTAGCTAGTTAGTAACACCAGGAGCGCATTATATACACGTCCTTTAGGACGTGGGAGTCACCATCGTTTTTGTGTTATAATGCATTCCAGCGCTTGTCGCAAGCTTACGAGGCATGCACGTTGTCCTCTTGCGGCCGTAATACGTACTAAAAAAAAAAGCGCTTCGACTAGCAACTTATCATTACCGGTGGGGAGTTTCGGTTTCGTATTTTTTTCCACCAATGGCAGCTTGGTTGCACAACAGCCAATCAGAGGTCGAATGTACTTTTACCTGACCAAGATTTCGTCTGGTTTGCAAGGCATCAAGCAGGGAGAGTGCATCAAGGATATAGCGATGCAATGCAGTCGGCCTTCGACTGGCTGGCTTCAAACTCCAGTCTAGAACTACCAAGATCGTTTTCGTTCCCGTAATGAAGGGGTAACCGTCTGTTATTGGTGTGCCACGCACTCTCCCACTTGAATAGAGTACCTAAGAATCGCCACTGGAGAAGAATTTACGCAATGTAAATACGGTTGTTTTAAAATATACTAAACACGTTTTAGAAAGATTTAGACAGAAAGGTAACGGTTTTGTAGTGTTGGACGTCAAATGTGTTTAGCCCTAATATTCAAACACACGCTTAAAACACATGTTGCGTTGTAAACAAACGTCTGTCGTAGCGTTCGGGGCTGCAGTGAAGACGTGTGCAGCCACCTAGACAAACATTTTTTAGTGATCTTTTTAGTGTAGATGGCTGCACACTAGTCTTTACTGCCGTCCCCGGATGCTACGATCGGCGTTTGTTTATACTCGCTGCCCTTTCATTTCTCTCAGCGCAGAGATGTTTGCAACACATTTTAAACGTAAGCGTTTTCGTTTACGCAATCTAATAAGCTATTTGTTTATTTTCTTTAAAACGTTACACTTACATTGAAAAGTGGTAATTGGCCTATCCCTAACTTTTACGTGAAATTCACAGAAAAAATAAAATCCAAAACAAGTGAGGATTCCAGTGTGGTGTTACAGATTAGGTCAAATAAGGTAGTTAAGCAACTTCGACTGCATTTATCAGGTGGGGAATGAGTTTCATGCAAGGAACAATGTTTGGGGCATTATTAGGTTAGGTTAGTTGCCTCGTCTCGGAATTTGTGGGGCACGGGGCAGGAATAAGGGGGGTGCTTTGGGCAGAGCCGTATTTAGCCTTGTGTGGGCCCTAGGCACAAAAGTGCTTTTGGGCCCTTCCTCCCCCGCCCCCTGAGCCTCCTTCCCCCGGCCGTCCCCCCCCCCCTCCATCAGAATTTCATATAAGAAAAACTCGACAGATAAGCAATTTTCTTATCTAGAGAACATATACATTCCGTATACAGTTTTATACTTCAGTATGTTTTGGCTACCTGCATTAGTGGTAGTATACTGGATTGTAAATTACAATAGGTTAGGAAAGTCGGTCAAGAACTATACAAATTCGGGAAAAATTAGTCTTCGTCATGTGAGCAACCTTCAATAATCAATATTGTCGTGCCGATTCCGTCACTGAGCTCTAACTCTAAAGTATATACATTCGAATCAATTTGTGTTAGTTGGAAATTGCAACTAACGCGTGACGCAGGCCATCTTACCGCCTCCTCACATTGTTTAGTTAATTTGAG
>JAHWFP010258844.1:0-36269 GCA_023313725.1 Lithobius niger | reverse complement strand
CTTAGACCTAAGAAATTCCCTCTCACAACACTGGCGTCACGAAAGACGTCATTTCTTTTCACCCTCAGCAATATCGCTAGGCAACGGTAACGTTTCGCATTACTGATGCTGCTGTGTATAACACTCGGTACCTTCCTAAACGACCAAACAGAGCGAACCAAACGCACCAATGTTGGTGACAGTTTGGCTCATTCCTTGCTAATATCCGTGTTGATGCGGCTTCATTGACGTCAACATCGTCATCGATGAATCTCTTTCGTCAAAACTGTTACCTCGCGCATGCTCAAACCTCCACCCCAGCAAACCTCCTCCCTGAGATGGTTCGCAATTTGGCACTGCTCTCGCCTGGTCACATCTATTAGGCAATCCTGGTCAAATCCATTAGCCCAGGTCAGGTCGTGGTGAAGGTATGACGTATCGAATACTCTGCTGAACTTGTTGAGCTGTATTATCATATACATCCTAAACAGTATCCAATTCTATTCTAAACAGTATGACGCAAGCATTTATGAAACAAGGAAGCGAAATAACTAGCTGACGTCATAATTTGCTGACATCATAACTTGCTAACCTCAGCACCTGCCACCATGATCGCTACGACTCCAGCATCCAACTCGTCCACGGGCATGCCCCTACTGCATCCAGCCTGTCGCATCCAGAGGTAAAGTACCCTATATGGAGTATCCGCATCAGAGACAGCAATACCGCTTGAGAAACAGCTTGCGAGTAGCACGTCTGCAATCCGGATACTTAATGAAACCCACCGACTGGTGCGCGATGGGTGCGTGCCATCCCTAGGCACGTTACCTTGATGGTTAGATGGGCTACCAGCTATTATTTCCAATCTCAATCAGCTTCTTCATCAGTATAAAAACTAGGAATGCACTCAGCTTCCATCGCGTAATGAACAAAGGAGAGTGCGACGTCGTTTTGTCACACGCGTATAAAACATGCACGTGCAAGATGGCGGCTACTGGTAAACCGCCGATCCAGCCAGATGTAAAACTGCTTTTACCTTTCAGCATCTTCAAGTCTTCCACATTTTACGCAATTTGTATTTATGCTTGACGTACTGTAGCAATAATTTAAATTTACTACAGTAAATTTAAGAAAATTGTTGAATTCCATTTTTCACACAATTCGTCTGTGCCTCATAATCACTCTAGCTTTCGTCTCTGTCACTCATGACACTGGTGTGGAGATTGGTGATGGGAAAGGGCTGAAATGGATGAAATGTTCCAAGACCAAGACCACCAAGACCAAGACCAATAGCCCTAAGTGCACATCACCAAGACAGACAGGTCCAGGACATTGATGTTAACAAAGACAAGAACACTTGTAACTCAAATCATGTTGGATTTTGACGTAGCGTGAGATGCATATGCCTATGCCTTTGTTTTTATCTTTGTATGAACCCGATTGAGGTTGGAAAATCTGGCTGGAATTAATTGTATACTACGAAGGTTAACCATTTTCCACGTGTACTACACCCCTCGTTTAACATTAGATCCAGAGTTTAGCTATTATCTTCCTAACTTTCTTAAACCCACATTATTATTTTAGACACAGAATTTTGGAGTTCTTCCTTCCAGGATCTTGTATTGTGGTGCAACAAGATCCAAATAACCTAAAATAAAGCACTGAAACCAGTTAGAAAATCCTGCAAATTGTCAGCGCCGTTTCGCTGTTGACTGTGGCAAATTTTCTAAAAATGGATGCCATTGACGTGTCAGGTTTCACAAGATCATCCGCTCTACAGCCTAGAACAGTATTTTTACGTGATTTAAAATTTGGTTTTCCTCGACACGCTCTACGCTCCCAGCCGGAAGGAGGGGATGTGAAAACATTATGTGTTCGAACAAGTGACTTTCACACATATATATGTGGCACATAAAGCCAATTATTTGCTGGAAAACAACCTAAAATTGATCAAATTCCGCAGAACTTCAAATTTTCACATTTTTAATGCAGCACTGTCGAATCTTTGAGCATTATAAAGAAAATAGCGGTGAATTAAAAAAAGGAACGACACTTCGCAGCAGCGCCACAAATTTTCATAACTAAAACGAGATCACGTGACCCACATCAGCCTATTGGATGACGGAGAATCTGGAACGTGGATGCTGCGTTTTGAATATGGACAATGCTATCGAAATGATGAACAGGGGCCTTTAATGAGAATTGTCGTTTGCTGCGGAGAAACCCAAAACTGCATGAATTTCCACAGTTGAAAACATAACACAAAACCTGACAAGTCACCCACTATTCTTTGACAAAATAGTTTATTACTAGTCCTTGCCAAGGAAATTAATTTTTTTTAACGACCATGGAACCCCGTAAAAATATCGTCCTTGTCTATGGCTTAACTGAACAATCCTTGCCTCTTTTAAAACTGAACAAAGAATACAAGATCTAATCCTTGCATACTCATGGCAAACAACGGTGAAAAGTTGAGTCTGAAAGATGGTAGGTAACAGGTGGGTTTTTATACAGTGCTTTTGACTGTCATTAAATGGATATACCTCCCAGCGTCATTTTTCTCGATCCTCCACATCAAGTACGGCCCCAAATGTCTATTTCCTTACCGTTAGTCTTTCCCTTGCTAAAAATTCTTTTTTAAATGTGACGTGTAGGAGATTTTCTGTTGAATATAATTGAACTTTATTTACTAACGACCCGTCACTAAATGATGCATTGCGCACGTACAATAATCATGACATTTCATCTCTGTGTGTACAGCTACTAATTTTCTAATAATTACCATGAGATCTAAAATCTAATAGACTAATGCGGTAAAAATTAAAATTAATTATGCCGATAGATTGCCGAAGCAAAATTATAAGACACTAACCTAGAAAATTATAAATTATGATTTTAAAATACGAGAATCATTCCGGTTTGTAACGACACAATCGTTGACTTGATTCTGTCTCGTGTACTATTCCCAAAGCCAACCGAGACAGCAGCTATGCGAGGAACGCAGCTACCACCCCAGCCGACCTTGGCACTGTAATTGCTCGGATGATGATCTGCGCGTAGTTGTAATTTGGCACGCGGAATGTTATAAGGCAGGCCGGGTGTCCCTTTAAGTTAGGCCCGCAGACAAGCAGTCTATAACACGCACAATATTAGGCAAAGATGGAAGAATGGAAGATGGAAGAATGGAAGATGGAAGAATACTAGGCTGCTTCTTGGTTTGTAATGATTACTGCTTATAAAATTGCCCTCCCTAAGAAAGTACAGACAGAGCCCTACATTTTATTATTACAGCTTTATTCAGAAAATGGTATCACAAGCATTTTTTTCAATTTGTAAAATGTCTTTTTATGTTTAAAACATTTATCCATGTAGCCACAATAATACCTAAGAATATTTGACTGCTTTTCCATCTCTTTCAATAATTTTCAATCCTTCAATTGCAATTCATTCCTGCCTAAATACGACTCGCCCTAGCAACGATGCGCTGCTAGAGAATAACCCTTACTTTTGCCAATTTAACGAGTATTTTAATGAATAAAATTGCCTTGGGTTTAATGAGCGACTAAATTGCTCTCTGTAATGTAACGAACACAAAATCAGCATTGAAAGTAGGAAGTGCCTGTGCGACAATGTAGCTCCATCATTTTTCATTCGTAAGTACTAAAAACAACTCAAAATTATTCTTGTTGTAAACGTAGCTCCAAAAAGTTTTCTGTTTTAAAGATTTAACATGCAATAGTGCAAAGCAAAATCACAATATAAACAAACGGCTTTAACAATTTGAAGTCCATTTAATTCTTAAAGAAATACTCAACCCTCATTTCCAATTTTTTTATGTTAGTTAAAGACCCTAAAATCCCCTTTTAAGACGTAATACAATCTCGCTTGCCTTGGAAAAAACATCGAAATACATAAAAACTGCCACTTTTCAGTCACCTATCACGGCGTGAGCTCGCACCATGGAGAGGCTGTGACGTCATCTTTCTTAAACCCAGTTGGAGCGGTGTCATACCTTTCCACTTGTGCTGCACCAAGCTGCGATAGGCCCGAGCAAATTTGTTTTGTTTCTGGCGCCTGCACAGGTGAGGTAGACAGCCTGGAATGCGCTAAGAAAAATGACGTCAGGCCGCACCATTCGAAACGAGATTTTCTCCAGCGACTGGGCGTTAAATGCACGTCGTCTGCTTAAAGCAGGCATTTTAAAAAGTCGTATGGTTTAAGCACTAACGTGATACCGGATGCCTATTAACATTAATTCCAGTACTTAAACTAACGATAAAAAAATCATGGTTGAAGGGTTTTAATATCTTCAGTTGACGTAAAAAATTGTATTAAATGTCACCAACAATAGACGTAATTTTTGGCACTAAAACATCAACTAAATTGATCTGAAATACGCAGCTAATTTGACGTAACGTCACACTTGAGCTCAACCCAAGATCTTTTTAAGAATAAATTAACCAGTCTAACGAGACAAAGAATATCAATGTAATTTGCTACAAGTACCTAATAAATCTTTCAAGTTGAAAATTACTTTATCCCTTCAGTACTTCAGGCCAATATTGTGGTGTTGTGTGCGTGTCTGAAGCTTCGACGGTATAATTTATGTATTTATTACCGGAGTTTGATAAATAAGATTCATTAGTGCGTGTCGTATATCTAAAATCTAATTTAGTATGACGCGGTTCTGACAAACTGAAAATGCAAATCAACATTGCTGGTACACAAACGTGTCTCAGTTAGCAAATCTTTCCATTACTTAAACAATATTAATTGTAAAAAAAAAAACCTAAAGCGCATAGAAGAACAACACCTCTAATAAAGAACATCCGTATAAGAAACAACACGTCTATGTAAAGAACATCCATGTAAGGAACATAAACTACCCATTTTCAGTATGTAAAGAAGGTCTTGTCACATACTAAAAATCATCCTGATAAAGAAACAATTTACAAAACATTGTATCAACCAGAAGAAATCAATGAATTTCATCAGTATCAGACGAAGAAAAAAGCAAACCCAAACCACGACCCAAAATTGAAACGTTTTCCACTTAAGATTGTAAAACTACACTTTATTCCCACGCAGTACAATAAAAATTTAGATACAGTTCGAATTTAATTGTCAGTTTTTTTTTACACTCAAGGAATTTTGAAATCACTGCACTTGTAGTTCACTGCGGTTTACAGCCAACTACGACTGAAATGATTTTGAATTCCTTGTACAGAGTGAAAAACTTGGCAAATAAAAGCTAATTAAATCTACAGTTTGATTGTACTGCGACGTCATAAACACTGTTCACACTAAATAAAGAAGAAATCACAAGGTAACGGGTAAACGAAGCATGCAGTCTGCATTAAAGACTGGCCTTGTGAGGAAACACAATACACTAGTCTGAGAAAGAAGGAAAAACAACTGCCCCGACTGGGACTTGAACCCAGGACTTCCCGTTTACCAGCCGGGTACTCTAACCACTGCGCTACCGGGGCGGGTCCAGCTGAGCTAAGTAGCTGTTCAATCTTTCTCAGTGGTTCACCTTGTGATTTCTTCTTTATTTTCCTCCTTGTATGTATGTTTGTGATCTTTAGATCACCACTGAGAAAGATTAAACAGCTACTTAGCTCAGCTGGAGCCTGTACCCAGAACCCGCCTCGGTAGCGCAGCGGTTAGAGTGCCCGGCTGGTAAACGGGAAGTCCTGAGTTCGAGTCCCAGTCGGGGCAGTTGTCTTTTCTTTTTATCTAAGATCAGTGTATTATGTATCCTCACAAGGCCAGTCTTTAATGCAGACTGCCTGTTTCGTTTACTGTTTGTTCACACTGTTCAGTGCAAAAAGCTTAAATTTTGGGTCGTGGTTGAGATTTCCCTTATTCATCGTCTGATAAATTCGTTAATTTCTTGGTCGATACAATGTTCTGTAAATTGGTGCCATATCAGGATGGTTTTTAGCATGTGACAAGTCTCTAAAGTACTGAAAATGAGTTCCTCGTATGGAACTGTGCCTGATACAGAGGTTTTTCTTTTATACCAAGATGATTTCACCATAAAACAGAGTGTCCAACGAAACAGTTAAAAATTAGTTGTTCACCGACGCCGGTCTAGCCGATTCCCGCATTCACTAGCAAAATATTTTACTGGGGAGCATGAACTGAAATGAACCCTTCCCCCTTCGAGCCCCCATACCAATCCCACATTTCCCATTGTGGTCAGATACCCACCTGCAGCACCCCCTGATACACTCTGTCCCCTCCCGCGTTCGCAGCCCCCCCCCTCCCCCGTGTATTCCCATTGTGTGGTTTGAATCCCTCCCCGCACCCCTGCTCCCCCTCTTTTCAATCCTTGGTGTTGTTTTCTTAAGGAAGTTAATAATTGTTTCAGTGGAGGGCAACACAGTGTGGCTGAATTGCCCGTTTCTCCGTTCCGATACCAAGCACGAAAAGCCCGCCATAACGATCGTGCATGCTAGTGATTGCTACTCAACCAACTTTGAAACTTTTTCAAACTCGGCTCTGATAGTCAGCATTATTGAAGCAATATTGTGTTTGCTGGACTGGGCATCCCTTGTATTGGTGGCGTGTAATGCATTTCTACATTTAGCCTTAGGTCTGCACGGAAGTATAGGGTAGAGTGTATGGCGTTAGGGCCGATAAGACTCTCGTAATAAAACTTGCAACTTGTTTGTTTCTAATGGTTACAGCGCATATTCGTTCTCATTGTCGGCCGCTCGCCCTTTTTTTTTGCTACCGTACCAAGAATGAACCCACTTGCCCTCTTGCTGACTGTCCCAGGACACAGTTGAAACTAATAGCCAGCATTATTGAAGCAATATTTCGTTTGTTTAATCATGATTCCTGGTATGATTTGATCCCAAACGATGCATCCTCATAAGCCGAATATATATAGATTGTTCTTTACAGGAAAAATTTCTTATTAGGATGTTCGCAAGATCGAGAGTACTGTGATTTTCCCCTAGCATGCTTGTGTACGAGGATCCCGTGTTTTTCTATACAGCAGTGACATTTGCCGCCATATTGGCATCAGTATGGGTTTTGGAGGGCATAACTACAAGGTGCACTACATAAAAATGGAGGCAAAAACAACGGAAGAGCGGATTTCTTCATCACTCTTCACAGCATCGGCTTCAGTATGACGCCCTTCTGTTTCTCTCTGCAGTGCCCCTTGCAGCTAACCCATTAAGGCTCCAGTATAGAGTTATATACAATAATACTACGTCGTGTCACTGCTCTACACTTGTCCAATCACTGGCACAACACACACATTATTACAGTAGTACCAACAACGCTTCACACCAAAGAATCTCAAAACAAAACTTGCATACAAACTACACCTGATGAAACATAAAAGTTACAGAATTTTTCATTTTTACATTTTTAAAAGGTACCACTATTTTAGCGTTAATAAGGTAGCAATGGCTACTCAACCCAAGAAGTATACCTTCATTCAGTCAGTGAAAAAAATTGCGTAATTGCTTACGCGTACACGTCGTGTTGTTAAAACCAGAGAAAATGAAATTGTGCGTTTGTAGCGCTCCACATCGTCACAAAATTATTCATGGGATGACAGTTTGTGTTAATGACTGACAACATCACTTTTTAAATTTACTACGCAGATTTACATAGAGGTAGAAGAGACCGCCAGTTGCTGGCAGCCATCTTTTAACTGGCTTGTGGCAGATTTGTGGGATTTGATTTAGAGCGGAGTTGCATACATTTATTTACTAGTCGTTACGGATGGGCCGCAACGAATCGACCTCTATAGACAAAGAAAGAATGGAATTTACAGTAGGTATTTATGGAGGGTGCACGTAAATAATTTCCCCATTTAAAATCCGTAATAACTTTTTTATTGAACTGAGCGAACTGGTTGCAGTTTTCACCAGTGGTTTAAATTTGCCTGTGCACTGTTTTCAAGCAGGTCTGGATTTAGAATTTTTTTGATGAATGGAGAAAAATTGCTTTCTTCAGCAGTAACCAAAGTGGCGAAATGCTGGCCTATGGGTGGAATGAAAATGGTATCTGGTAAGGCCACTCCTGCTATGGCATGAATGGTATTCAAGAAAGAATTTAATAGGGGTCCCATCCAACCTGCAACGCCCAATTACACGACACAAATGTGAATTCATCCACAACTTAATGTCCCCTTGGGTTTATAAAAAAATGGAATTAACTGGTAAACGAATCGGGAACGATATTTGCTTAACGGCGTCTTTCAAGTCCACATTGGATACTGTCCCCGTATACTGGCGTAAATATTCAGCACAGATTTTCTTAACTCGTCTACCGGAAATCTGTGGTGAATGCTTCACAAGAATGTGGTAACCAGGCGAGGAAAACGGTGCTTTGGCAGCAGACGACGCCATTGTTTTGGCTGACAATGCACGACCCATACTCAAAACAATGGGTGTCATCTGCTTCCGAAAGAGTCTATTTATAAAACATCGTTACCCTCGTCTGGTTAGTACGTTATACCGTGGTTTTTCGATCAACGTCCTTTGGATTACCCAAAAGGACGCTGATCAAAAAAACCATGGTTCTACTGAAGCATTCATCACAGATTTTAGGTAAACAATCTAACAAGGATTGTGTTGAACGTTTTTGCCAGTTTACGAAGACAGAATCCAACCTAGTCTTTAAAGACACCATCAGGCAAACATCGTATCTGACTTGTAACAATTTCCTAATAGTAATCAGACGAAGGCGATTACTATTAGCAAATCTGCCTAACCGGTAGTGAACAAATTTAGTAACAGTTGCTGCATTATTTAATACGCTCCAGCTAGATTTTGTTGACATCACACTGTGATGGTCCAATTTGTGGAAAGGTGGGAAATCTGATAGCTGGAAGCTATTGCTATTAAAGCAGATTCGTTAAAATCTTGTTTTCTCAAAAAAAAAACTATAGAAAATTAAACTGGCACGAGGAATTAACAAAAATTCACCAAGAAGTTTTTGTGCTGAACTCGTTAATTTTTTGCTGCCTGTGATCTTAGCTAAGCCTTGTTTGGGTGTCCAGAGGAGAAATTGGTAGTTGCATCCCTTTATTTCGAATCTGGTATGCCGTGACGCATATGTCACGTGACTGGGATAGTCCAATCAGAAGGCCAAACAGACACTGCTTGTTAGTCAATGGCTAACTCGTGGTGACGTCACACCAGAGTGCCGTGGCGAGCGGTTTAAATGGTATAATGGTTTTGCATCTACTTCATAAGGAACAATTGCATAAGCCATAGAAAAATCCATGACTATTTGTTGTCACAATCTAAAGGGAAGGCACCTGTAATTGTTCTACGAAATTTTGCAGCACATTATGCAGAACAGTAAGGAGAGTGTGGAGTATGGTAGCAGAGCATGGAACACATATGCCAGAACAACAGAGCTTTATACACGTGCAATACCATTTCTCTAAATGGAAATAGGCTTCTTCCATACAGGAGGCCAATGTGCATTACAGCTGGATGAAAATCTAAAGAATGGGTTAGTAATCTTACTCTACCAATAGATCCTCATCAACTACCCCTGGAGACCCCTGGAAACGGGACCTCGGCAAAGTCCCGCCAGGACTGAGAGGCGTGAGAGGCTACCATGCTCCTTCAGCGGCAATGGGGACTATTCTGGCCAATTCTGGACAATCTGTCGGGCCCGACGATGATGGGAGGTTTCCCGGTTCAAATCCATTACCAGATATGTTTTCTTCTCAAAAAATTTGTCTGGTATAGTTCAAAATTGGGCCGAGGTTCAGCCAGACGAGCATTAAATTGCTTCGGCTGACTTAAGGCTCAAAGATATTAATAAAAAAAAAAAAAAATGGACAAAAACTTTTCTTTCAAGCACCAGTGAAAATAGCAGTCACTCAGCTCAGTTCAGTAAAAGTTTATAACATAATCAAGGAATTCATTTAGGAACATCCTGTATTTTAGGCTATAAAAAATGGCAGAATACAACAGAACAAGATGGAGCATGTCGACAGGAAAACTTCCCCTTAATAAAATCAAGCTAACAATACTTCGTTAAACAATGACATAAGAAAAAAATGTGGATTATGATGATGGAGAAAGAGAAGGTGTAAAAAATAAGAGGATTCTGCGTCATCCTCTTTTGGCTTGTATGGAGCACGGTCCTTAGCAAAATCCATCAAAGTCATGACGACACGTAGTACTCACGACGACACAAAAAGGACGACTATGGCTTCAGGGCTGAAACAGAAGGGAAAAAATACAGAATTAAAGGGGAATTATGCAGTGGATATACTTTTGTGAAGGACTGGGTAAGAGTGTACAGTTAATATCTCGAGTATTTTCTCCATACACACTAAGTAATAAGCAAATTAATACAAAACAAGCGACTACAGCGACTGCCTAGTCACACCGGTCTTCTGTACAGTTCCTCCACTTCCAATGTTGAGGCACTCACCTATCACGCACCAACACCTATCTCTATTATACTAATCTAAAATCTTCTAAAATTTCTCTGATTCCAAGAGCCGCCACTGATAATTTCGGCGCAAACTAATTACAATTATTGCTCACAGTTCATCTATCATATTCCTAAGCACGCCTGTACTTTATGACTGCTCGTAACGTCATAGTTTTATCAGGAAAAGTTTGTTCAGGCATAATAAACTTTGCATGAACAAAACATGACGTCATGAACAAACGTCATGAGGTTAAAAAAAACGTCGACGTTATTTTTGCATGTTTTTCGCTTATTAAGGGTCATAAAATCAAGTTTCAGCGACAAAAATAGGCCTAACGGTTGCGCAATTTAATTGTCTTTGGTCTTAACTCCCACCTTTGTTGGTGCCTTGATCCAAGAGCAGTAGAGGTACACACACACGCACATCATGATTTTAGATATTACGTTAATGAAAAAGTGAAGAATCACGCTGTTTAGTGGTCGACTGAAACGTTTTTGTTGTTTTCTTTTTCAGTTTTAGCTGAAAGCGAAACCACTGCCAAAACCGAAACTTAAGCTAGAACTGCATGACCAAAACTGTACGTAGACTAGTATTGGCCAAAAACCAAACCCTAATCTAACCTGAGTATCAGTAATCGCAATAGTACATAAAAGCGAGGATAAAGCATAAAATCACATATGCTAGTGCAAAACACGCAGGGTTATAAATGAAAATTATATGCAGTAAAGTGAACAAGGCCTGCTGAGACTGAAGCTGCGTTCTTCGCTGCACTAAGCGATGCGAGAAACCCACCTTCAAGCTAAGCTGACTCTGAAAGCGTTGGTGTGTTCCGAAACCACTTTACCGAAACTACTTTTTTCAGTTTCGGCAGAAAACGAAACCACTGCCGAAACCAGCAATTTGTTGTCGGCGAAAAGCAAAACTGAGCCGTAACTCCAATAAATTTGTCAGTTTCCGTGTCGAAACCGAAACCGAAACCGAAATTCGGCCGAATCTAAAGCAATTAAACAATTTAGCCTTGTGAGGTTGTTTTTTTTTCGCTGAACCTTCTGTTTAAAATTAGATTTTTTTATGTTTCTTTCCCCCCTGCAATCAAAACCTAGCCAGCCAAAATCGAGATCTGGTTGACGCCTGAGACCCGTACAGGCGCTTTGGATCAAGCCAGTCCGCGTAAAAAAAAAACAAAAAAAAATTAGCGGGCCAGATGGAATCGATTCTTCAATCCTCTAGATGTTGAGTTTTAAAATAATCAGTAAAATGAAACATCCGTTCGCACAGCTGAGTAGAACATCGTCGGCCCAGGGACAAGGGGGTTAAAAACTCACTATGGAAAAAAAAGTTATTATGATAATAATTTATAAGTTTGTTGCAAACGCAACCGGAATGGTAAAGACCTGGTGGTCTCTAACTGCCATCCGACGTTGAAGCTGCAAATTTCCACCAAATTAACAATTTTGGCCACCCATTTTCAGCTTCACGAGGGAGGCTTTACTCAAAGGCTTGTATTGACCATGTTAAAGGCGGCTCCTTGCCAGTTTTGGTTTTTGATATGATATCACTCCTTTTTTTTTAATTTGTGTATTGACTCAACTCCACTACCCGGCGTGGAGAAGTGTAATAAAGTGCCACGTCAACAAGAAATTGGTTTTCAACAATTTGCTACTACCTTTTGCCTATAGGCCGAACCATTCTCAACTTGGTCACCTCTTTATAAGGTTTCGGTTTGGTTTTAATTTTGTTGTTTTATTTAGTTAGATTTGGTGTGTTGATATCACTCCTTTGAAGGGCCGAACCACTCTCAACTTGGTGGCCTCTTTACCTGTTTTTGGCTTTGTTTATTTTGCTTTGTTTTTACAGTTGGTTTATTTTTCGTGAATTGGACCACGGTGAATACAATTTCTTTGCAACGTTGTTTAGTGTGTCTAGAAAAATTGTTGGCCACTCACCAGTTGGTTCTGCAAATAATAGCATTGTAATCGAATTCACCACGGGAACGACGCTTTTTTAGACTTTATTCATAAGTGTTAGCAGTGGTGCCCACAGGGGAGGAATTACTGATTGGCCTATTGGTTTTATGAGTGGTTTTTTAACGTCCCCCCACCTCCAAAAAAAGGTTAATGACACGCTGGCCTACGGGGAGGGGGGAAGGAGGGAGAAGGAGTTTTCCCCCACACAGCCATTCGTAAAAACGAGAAGTTTGTATCGCTATCAATACCATCACCGCAAAGCGAACGATACAGAAGCTCGTCTGCAGCAAGCCAACAAAGTTAAAAATCACAATCGGCTTCAACAATTTTCAAATTCGAATTTTCACTGAAATTTAAAAGTTATTTTAGGCTAACAGTCTTAAAATAAAATTCAACAATTAAAATAAACATCTGACATGGCGCACTAAATAAATTTGCTGGTCAACAGTATATATTATAATAATAATAAAATTCATCCATTAATGGAAGGGAGATGTCAGGACAAACTGAATTGCCACTTACGTCACATCCACAATAAAAAAAATGTCTAGTTGAATACAACTACCGTCCAAAGAGAGAGTTAAAAATAATCGTTCATCAATACAATGGGCTAAAAGTCTGGTTTTAAAAATCACGATGTTGTTAGCCTCAACGACCTCTGATGGACGAGAGTTCCAAAGTCGTCCTGCACGATTATGCATGTAATGTATTCACATTTTCATACTCGTTCAACAGTTTAAACCCCCCCCCCTCCACCCCTTTCCAAATTTCGAAGAAATGGTACATTTCATAGCATAAGTAGTTGGTGCTAAAATAATCATAGTACGAAATATAGAACGTTTTCTAAAGTTGGAAGGGAGAAGGGGAGATTTTTTTCAGTTGGGGAGGGGGAGACTCCTCATGGTCTTGGGGGGGGGGATGCGTGTAGTCCGATTGTGCGTAAGTACGCGGACTACACTATAGTAGTCCGTCCGCCAAGTGTAATTTGTCAGACCTCATTATCAGAAAATCATCATAATTGCTTTTTCCCGGCATCTTGCGTTTTCATGTGTGTATAAGCATGCTTTCCCGTTCGTACTTTCTTGTATCTCCATGTATTTTCTTGTGTGTTTTTTTTAGTTAAGTTTAGATATAGAGCGTATTGCTTTGGGCCCTATAGCTCTTAAATAAAAGTAGTTAGAACAGCCAACCCAGTTTGGGTTCGTGCTTACTAAAACAAAGCATCAACAACAACACGGGCTACGACACGTCACAGATCCTGGGTTTTCCGCCTGGTTTTCCCTAGCTAAATTATCCCTCTCATTGCCGTGGGGCAGATGACCCAGACTGCGTTCGTGCTCCCTAAAACCGAAAACAAACATATACGGGCTATGGTGCATTATCCGAGAGCCATGAATTCACGGTTTTCCCACATTTGACGATGGCGAGGGTAAATAAATACGCGGCCAAGCAGCCTATAAATACCGGTTGAAATACCGGTTGAACAGGTATATTTGTTGAACCGGTTACGGCATACGCCTGACGGGGGTAAAATTAAAGCAGTTTGATGAGAACGATATAGGGTGGTCCATAAAGTGATGGAAAAATATAGGCCTAAAATAGGCCTATAATAGACCTAAAGTAGCTTCAAAGTTCGTTCAGAATCCGAGAACAGAAACATTATTTGTTTCCTTTTTTCTCCATTTTGTTTCATTTAGAATCCGTGCGACATGAGAGATCGGAAGAGATCCCAGCCCACAAGCTGCGAGGGCCTAGTATAGGCCTATCTTAGGCCTATTTTAGGCCTATATTATTCCAGGACTTTATGGACCACCCTGCATAGCCTATCTGCCGGCAAACGAGTACTCCGATACTGGACGGATGGGTAACATTCAGTTTAGAGTCTAAAAACTGTGCAACTCGGCAAAATCATTATTTTATTTTGGCCTACAGACTTTTTTTTTTAAGGATCGGGAAGCTGAAGCATCGACGGCTAATAGAGGGAAGGGGCGCCAACGGCCTGGGGCGCCGGTCACGTTTTGGCCAGTCCGACTCCAACCGCCATCTTTGTGGCACTCGCCTATTTCGTACTTACCGCTACCATTTTCAAAACGGTTGCCTTGCCACCGCAAACGCCAGAAAAACATCCAATAATCCACTCGCAACGCCTTCGGCTGCTTGAAATCCTCCATAGGCACTTTGATAGCCTAAATAAATTCCCGGATCGCCAAGCCAATTTCGCTGCTGGCCGAAAAACCAACTGGCTCATTTCGCGGCTAAAGAAACAGCGAAGAGGAAGCGCGAGGCAGGAAGCGTAGGGGATACCGGAAGTGACGTAAGTTTTGCATTGATTAAGGTTTAATTACATGCTTTATTAGAGAGTTCAATCCCATTTGCAGCACAGTGAGGAGGATTCTGCGAAGATGAAACAATACAGTATACGAATAAACTTTCTTGGAAGGTTTCAGATACCACAACGTTGCTGCAGTGTTTAGTCCACGTAAAACCTTGTTGCTGTATTCAACCATTAGATACGTAACTAAAATTAAAACCATCCCAACTACCAGGAAGCGTCACGTCTTTGAATTAATAGTTAAAGAAAAGAACAAGTGGCGGATCTAGAATTTTCTGAAGGGGGTGCTGCTGCATGCCAGTCCAATGCTAGGGGTCTGGGGGTGCATTTCAAATTTACCCAGCAGGCTCTTGGGCATGGGGCAAGGTGGCCTGATGGTTAACATAACCATCTCTTGTGCCAGAGGTCTCGGGTTCAAGTCCGACCTCAGCCACCCCTGGCATATTCGGACGAGAAGGGCCTTGTGATGTCTCGTGCTCATATCGATTGTGGCATGTAAAAGAACCTAGGAATTTCCAACGGGATTTCCCTGGCAAAATTGTCCCTTTCCTTCTCGCGCCACGGCTATGGCTGGCAGCGCGTCAAAATGCTAAAGCAGGGTCTTGGGCAGAGCCCTACAACATTTTACATTTTTTGCCCTTTTTACTGCCTTTTCTGGCTTCTGGAGAACATGCTTGAAGACAAGTTTTGACCATAAAACAACCGCCGTTGTCAAAATATTCATTCGGCAGCCAGCCAATATGGGGGCTGACTATAACCACCGCCTCCCCAGAATGACATCTGATGACCACTTAAATCTTAATCTCATCTGATAGATTTAACGCCGTTTGAATTTCCTTCAGTGTATTTCTGGGTCCGAAAACTCATTTTTGAAGAATTCTCTTTTCCAAAAAGGGGCTTCCTCGGGAAAAAAAAAGTTACAGCCCCCCCCCCCCCCGCCCCCTCGCCATTATGGCGGAGGTGAAAAACTTTCATCATCACCGCTTCCTTTTTAGACATACGTGGGTAAGTAAACAGAAAAAAACAATGTTGAAGGCCAACGCAAAAATATGTTGGCCAATTTTTTTTCTCCACGCATAGCACGAAAACGTTAAAAAAGAAATTATTTTTAGTGTTGAAGGAGGGGGGGGGGAACCGCCCGCCCAGTGCACCCGCCTAAATCTTCCACTCAGGGTTCGCGCACGATTACACGTAAAAATGTCAAGTGCTTTCAAAGACTATTTCAACTCTTTTCAAGGACTTTTCCAAGACTAACATAATTTTGCCAAGGATTTTTATTAATCAATAAACTTGCCGCCAATATCTCATCAAACCCTAAAACGTTCATGCTTTAATCGTAAGCGTGATGGGGAAAAAAAGCATCGGATAAAGCCTGACGGAAAAAATTATTATCCCCTCCTCGTATTGTTGTCGTTATGCATTAGATTGGATCATGTGTCTTAGCTTGAACTTCACCAGGCAGGGTAAGGAGTTCCATTTTTTTTTTGGCTTTTTTCGTCTGGATTAGTTTTAACGGCCACTTTGATAACAAATCGGTGATGAAAATGCGCGGCGCAACAAAATTTAGTTGATGAGCTTAACCACATTTTACGATACACATGCAAGTTATTTAAAGTAAATTGCAAGTTGGTCTTTATCTTCCTCAAAGCTACAAAGCTACATTATTTAAAATTGCGGCAAAAAAATAATTTCAACGACTTTCAAGGACACTGCTAACAAATTCAAGGAATTCAAGCCCTTGATTTTTTCCCCCAACAAATTCAAGCACTTTCAAGCAGTGCTTCCACTTATACGGAACTTTTCCCTTTTTAGGGGAAAAATACTCTTCAAAGGAAAAAAAAAATATTAAACAGGGAAAAGAGGAAAAATCGGGGGAAACTTGTGTTTTACTTGCAAGTTGCAGTTTTCTTTAGTGACTCATGATGTTTTGTCCACGCAGGCCCACCAAATTGAAACTTCTGCTCCAGCAAACGCGTGTTAACATTTTAAATCCTTACCCAACCCCAATTTAAAATTTGGTTAGTGTTTATTTCCCGTCTGTAGTTGGTGTATTAAGGCTAAAATCACCAAAGTTATTGCAGTACTAATTCTTACAGGTCCATCACTTCTGACAGGAACGGCAGGAGGGCTATAACGCGCCATGGCTGTTTGCTGTGACGTCCATATCACGTGACTGGGCTAGTCCAATCCGACGGCCAAACGGCCGTTGTTCTCGTTCGTCATTGGCTAACTCATGGTGACGTCACGGCAAACAGCCATTGCGCATGGTTTTTAGTTCTAATGAAATAAGTAGTTCGTTTGAATTATATTTTCAATTCGCGAAAATAATGGCGCTCCTGTGCCATTAAAAGGGGGCTCGTATTTTTTATTTAAAACTAGGAAATGTAAAAAATGAGTGGTGTAACGAAAGGAAATTAAATAAGAGAAGTAAATAAAAAGGAAATTTTTTTGTACAGGGAAGAAAAAGGGAAATTTTGTCTTTCCTTGGGGAAATTCTGTAAGTGAGAAGTGGAAGGACTACTTTCAAGGACTTCAAGCACATTGTGCGAACCCTGATTGGACAAACTCGGCCCAGACATCAACATTAGCAGACTTTGCGGCTTTTTTTTTTTTTTTTTACAATGTTCCATTTTTTTTTCACCCTAGTGAAAAACAAATAAAAAATGCAACAAACAGCAGATCCACCGCAAACCTTTCATGTGCATTCCACAAGCTCCTTGAGCCGGACGTTGTTCACTAAATGATCCATGGAGCATTAAATCGCCACGAACAGCCGGACAGCGGATGGCTCGCAGAACACACGTACTGCATAATAAAAGGCCATGGCCACAAACAAGACGACGTGCCACGGTCCGTCCGAGACAGCAAGACAGCTGAAAGGGCATCCCAAATAGACGAGAAAAGACCTTTTCCATTTTTCTCCAGAGTGCGTAGCTTGCTGTTTAGCAACCTCTAAACCCCTCACTAACCAGACAAGAAAATTTCAATGCGCTACGTGCTTACATGGTCAAAATTGAAGCACTCAAGAAGTGTGCGGAATTTATTGAGCGATTTTGACATCTTTGGTAAACCATCCTGTGACGCCATGCATCTGCGAGCAGCCAGTCTGGTGAAGCCCTAACCAAAAAACAGAAGAAAGTATCGTGCGAAATGACGCGTTACTGCGTGCCAACAACATCAATATTGCAGCACTCCAAAAGATAGTTAGTGTTGCGTTTATTTAACGACTTTAACGTCTTTGGTACACCCTTCTGCGTTGCAATGCATTCGTTAGGCTCTAACGAGACAGCAGAAGCAAATTTTAGTGCGAAGCAATTCGCTACTTCGTACCTACAAGGTCAAAATTGCTGCACTCAAGAAGTGTGCGGAGTTTACTGAGCGATTTTCACATCTTTGGTAAGCCATCCTGTGACGCCATGCGTCTGCGAGCAGCCAGTGTGGTTAAGCCCTAACCAAACGGACGAAAGTTTCGTGCGAAATGACGCGTTACTGCGTGCCAACAACATCAATATTGCAGCAGTCAAAAGGTAGTTAGCGTTGCGTTTATTTAACGATTTTAACGTCTTTGGTACGCCCTTCTGCGTTGCAATGCAGTCGTTAGGCCCTAACGAGACAGAGGGAAATTTTAGTGCGAAGCAATTCGCTATACTTCGTACCTACAAGGTCAAAATTGCTGTACTCAAGTAGTGAGCGTGGCGTTTATTGACAGATTTTGACGAATTTGGTAAATCGTCCTGCGACGCCACGCAGCCACGAGCAGCAGGTCTGGTTAGGTCTGGACTTCACAATTTGTAAACCAACGACGGTTAGGTTTGGTAGCAAAGGTAACCTTGACAGTTACCGAAGGACGAATCCAAACGTCTAGAGGAATGTACAGTATACAGGGTGTCCCAAAAGTCTTAGAACACCCGCGCAACTGTTTAAGGGGTTGAAAGAAAATAAGTGAAACTCTGGCAATGTAAGTTTGGTTAAAGGATCTACCATTTCGTACAACCGGCATTACGCCCGCTCCCCTTGGGGGATCCCCAGGGCCTCCAGCACCCCCCTGTGCCCCCTCTATGAGGCTTGACCAACAAATTCTTGCTGATCGAGCTGAAAGCATGAATTTTCGTACACAAGTTATTATTCGCAGTACAAATCGAACCAGCCATGGATCCTCCATGAAATACCCCCAAGGGCTCCCAGATCGCCCCCCCCCCTCACCGTGTGTTCCCTCCTTGAGGCTTAACCAACACATTCTTACCGATCGAGGAAAAGAAGGAAATTTGGTACATAAGTCATTCTTAGCAGTACAAATCGAACCAGCCATGGACCCTCCTAGAGGTTTGATACTTAGTCCATTCCGCTTCTAATAGGCCCAATGCCTGTTTCCTAGTTTTAAGCTAGATCAGAACTGGCTGGTCCACTTTTTTTTTCTTTAAACCAGCATTATATTTTCAGACGAGTTGTAGCTGCGAGTGGAGCCAAGTATAACGCATGGTTTAGGGCTCCCGCGCACTGGGCAACCAGGTCGTACAGCCAGTGGTCGTCGGCCACATCCGTTTTACATTGATAATTCTCGATCACGTGGTGAAAAATGAACACGGAGCAAGTATGGTCGCCTGCTCGCCGCTCGGGATCCCAGTGTCCTCCGCGACTGTCTGGCCACCGCAGCCAAGTGCGCCTTGCTACATATACCGTAAGCTTTCTCATTGGCCGCAGTGACCTGGCTACCTTGTGCGCTGGGGCCCTAAGTGTTACCAGAAGCTAGCTAGTCGGGTTGAATCTTCGTCCGTGGTTCAAATTTCTTGTACTTACGAACAGTAAACGGTTCGAAATGAACACGGGATAAGTCCTTCGACTTCAAACACTGCCGACGCACGAGTACTTCCGTTAATTTTCGAAGGTACTGTCGCTATAACCACGGATAAATTACGCCATCGATGCCGCCATTTTCCACTGCATTTCTAGTTCCCTGGTCGCTCCGATGGGATTGGTTGGGCGCTGCGATCTAGGACGATATATGGTAAAGCACGTTTACCGGACAAGCCGATTCACGATTTAAGGTGCAGTCACCAGTGATACCTCCGCTTCGAGATTATGGGATGGTAACCGCCATTAAGGTTGAACATGGTGGGCAATCTAATCGCAATAACCTTACAATAACTCACAAAATGTTGGAGAAACTTAAGTCCGACGATTAGGGTAAAACACACACAGCTACACTTAATAATAATAATAATAATAATAATAAAAAGGTTTATCTACTCATAGATAGAAAGGAGCTTGAAGGGCGCAACCACTTACACAAGTCCTAGTCATTAAAAACGTATAAAAAACCGAGAAGGAAGTATCATTCTGGTGACTCGAGGACAAATTCAGGTCGCTTCAGGAATCTTTTTAGAGGAAGTCTCTCCAGCAAACTGGAAAAACGTGCCACAGTGGGCGCCAGAACTGCTTCCTCCGACAGTGAATTCCATGGGCGGACAACCCGGACAGCAAAGAAGTTTAATCTGCAGTCAAGCTTAGCCGAGGCAACTGCCAATTTAAGTGAATGGCCTCTTGTGACCCTACTGAAGCAAGGATCAAAGAAAGGCATGGCAATGGGTAAAAGGCCACGGACAATCCTAAAAGTCAACCGCAGGTCAGCACGTAGCCTACGCAGTTCAAGGGTCTCAAGCCCGGTCTCAGTGCCCGCCAGGTTTCTTTCTTTTTTTTTTTAAATTATTGTTTTAAACTAAAATTGCTGGTTATGATCTTTATAGGACGTTACAATAATTGTGTAAATAGAATAAATAAATCAATAAATAAATTATAGGGTTGGCCTCTCGCAAAACGCGTTCAGACGAGAACAGGAAGTTGGCTGCGCCATGTTGACGTTAGGACGCGTTTACGCAACGAGACCTTCTCGCTCGCCGAACGCTATTTGCTAGGCAACCGTTATTTATTTACTATTAATTTCCCGTTTCTGTTGCATGAATACGGTAATAGGCAACAAATTATATATATATTATAAATAACAATACGGATAAAGAACAAAGTGCAACAGTCATTTTTAACATTGGCACAATATTGTTGCCATTTCACGCTATTTCCAAATTTTGCTATTCTCGCTGAAAAAAAAACAGCTTCTAGCAGTGATCAAACGACGGCAGAATAAATAGCTACTCGCAGCGAGAATTCAAAATCCAACATGGCGTCCATTTCGGGGCTATCGAATCGAAGAGAACTCCTCGAATACCGACATTCAGAAATCTGTCCGTCGTCTTGTACAGCAGTAAAACTCGTTTTCTAGTTGTCAAAATCGACGCTGTCATGTTGCACGCTTCGTACGTCGTGTCGCGAGCACGAGGACGAGATTTGCCTCCGCGTTGTTGCCTTGGTTACTACGTATAGACAACTTGAAAGCCACATTCTTCGGTAAAGGCGAGAAGCCGTCAGCATATTTAGTATTAACCACGTAAAAGCTAGTAAGCTACGAATTTGTCGTTGCATAAACGAGCCCTTACCGGCGTCGGCGAAGCGCCTGAGGGACTGCAGAATGCGAAGGTTTGAAATGAATTGTTTCTAGTACATTTGCAACCGCCTGGTGCGATCCTGTGCCGTCTTGGGAAATACGGACACATTTCGTCCTCTGGCGACCGTTGATAAAAACTGGTACTATTTTATCCCACATTTTTCGAGAAGTGGCGTTACCTTATCTCTACTCTGGTCTGGAGGTTTAGTATTACTAGACTTTAAAACTCTCTGCCAGTCTGTCTAGGTGATTGTTTGGAAACTTCTTATCAGTTAAGGCTTGAATGCATTCAGGATATGCATTCAGGAGACATACAGGTAACCGAGGCTTGTACGATTGATCTTCTAAGTCGTGGCGAATACCCTCTTACTGATTTTCGAACGCAAATAGTCATGTTTTTGTACTTTCATTGGCGACAGCGCAATTTCGATTGGTCGTAGATTTAGATTCAGCCCGATGCCACTTGTAGCTAGCTCAACGACTCCACAGTGAATATGGTGTAACTATCGAGTTTAGTTGCTGGATTTATGGTGAATATTTCTTCATGATGATGTTCCATGCTGGAACTACGTTCAGCATACGAAAACTCAGGACATATTTAATCTGGCTCCAACTATACTGCCAACGGATAGGTTGTGGCTTCCGATTATAAAATGTTCCACAAAGCCAGAAGAATTGTGTCGATAACTCAAACGTAATGAGACGAGGGAGAGAAATATCCTTAACTTTTAGACCACCCGCGCACTGAGTGACTTGGCTGCGCGGCCAGGTTACTGCAGCCAATGAAAATGATTAATGCGTGATTTTACATAAACGGTAAGCATTCTCATTGGCTGCAGCGACCTGGCCGCGCGGCAAAGTTGCTCAGTGCGCGGGCGGTCTTACTCAGCCTACATCGTGAATAAAAAAAAAGGATTCTGAAAACAGTTAGATGTTGACCGATACATTTACAAGCACAAGTAGGCATGATGAGTAGCTGCGAGCGCTGAGACATCAGATTAGATAGCGTCTTGGTCCCAGCTGCACATCTCTGGCTTTTTACAGACCCCGGTTCGATTCTAGTGAAGGGAAGTGTATATGTACGGGTTTTTCTCCGGTTGTTTCCCGCCCGTTGCACGAGGGTTTCCTCCGGGTACTCCTGTTTCCTCCCTCATGCGGCAAAAAAGAACTGCAGTGATGGTGGTACCTACCACTTCACATCTCACGCTTGGTCCTTCAAAAAGCTCTAAGCATATTGGACGACAATTTCTATTCTATTATACGCTTGCGTAGCAGAATGCATTTTTTGGGTTCAGCCATACAAGCATTAAGTTGCTTCGGCTGACTTAAGGCTCAAAGAAATTAATTAAAAAAAAAAAATAGGCTCTACTTACACTATTCCCCCAACAAGTTTAACTTAAAAAATTTCCAGAATGATAGTAATAAATACGTAGGAAATTTAGACATAATAACATCAAAACGTAAAAAAATCCCTCTGCGTCCCCTTTCAAAACTTCGTTGTAGAAGTACCCTCCCCCCCCCCTCCTCCTCAAAAAATTGTGTCTTTCGGGGGCCCTTAAAAATGTAGGGCCTACACGTGCCATTGGCCACTCTTCACCTTCTCCCTTTAAGGGCAGTCCTGCGTGAGAACAACTTAATGCTTGTATGGCTGAACCCAAAAAATGCATTCTGCTACGCAAGCGTATAATAGAATAGAAATTGTCGTCCAATATGCTTATAGCTTTTTGAAGGCCCAAGCGTCAGATGTGAAGTGGAAGGTACCACCATCACTGCAGTTCTCGCTAAGTGCGTCTGTGGGAACAATGTTCCACCGGAAATCTTGAAAATAGAAGGAAACGTAATTGACAGGTATTACACCACTCAAATCGAACAAGGGTTAAGTCCTAAGTACTTGCAAAACTAAATAGATTTGGTTTTCTGTCCTGTTTACGGACAATTTAGCTGGAGGAATCCAAGCGTATTTAAAACCCAGGCAGTGGAAAGTAAACAATTCAACAATTATGGCGTCACCTAACTCCCATAACATAGGTTCGTGTCTATCAGGAACATTAACTGGTAATATCTAGATTTTTTTTAATTAATTAATTTCGTTTGAGCCTTAAGTCAGCCGAAGCAATTTAATGCTTATTTGGCTGAACCGGCTCAATTTTGAACATTATCAGACTTTTAGAGAAGAAGAAATATCTGGTAAAGGGAGGTTTCGACCCGGGGATTCGATCCGGGAAATCTCCGATCATCGTAGCGGCCGAAAGATTGTCCATAATTGGCCAGAATACATCCCATAGCTGCTGAAGGAGGATGGTAGCCTCTCACGCTACCCTGCAGTCCTGGCGGGGACTTCGCCAAGATCCCCTTTCCAGGGGTTCGATCAGATCCGCAAACCTCCAGCAACCAGGCTGAGCTCTCTTACAGATCAAACACGACGACCATATTGTTACACAGTTACACGATTATTGTTACAGTTATCTACAGATCAATCCGATGTTGCTTCGATCTCTGCCAAGAAGATCGTGCCATGGTGTATCCTTGTGCGATAGGTGCTACCTGTAGCAGACACAGGGCAGGAGGGAACAAGTAGTTTCTTTAATGCATTTTTATGTCGCGCAAACACCCAACCAGGATACGAGAAATGGATCTAAATCTAACACAGGAGACAACGAAATTGTCTTTCAAAGGAGACTGGCCCTCTAAGACAGTTCAGGCAGCCAGCCACATCCAAGTTCGCGCGCTACATGATGGATGAATGGGACACGGGTGACTTGTGCTTACGGCCCATGCGAGACAGGGCCAGTGGGCCCCTGATTCATAGACAGAATGCATTCGGGTGACGTAAAAGGTCTGCAACTATTTAGCAACCTTTGCACCCTCGCATTTTCCAGCTCTGACATTCAGTTGACAACACGGGCAAGCGACTTATCGACGAGTAACTTACAGTAGTAATTATATACAACTAGCGGGAGCCTGGCGTAACATACGCCGTTCTAGCAAACAGCCGCCTCCTTATGCCCTCCACCGCAACCTGCTTCCCTCCCCCCGACCCTCTTCCCGCGCTGGAATGCAAAGGCTGCCCGCCTGCTCGCTTCTGGCCGGATGTCCTGCTCACTTCTGGCTGGACGTCATGATCCCTCACCACCATCATTAAAAAACCATAACGGAAATCTGCGCGAACACTTATTTATTTTTAAAAATAATTATTAAAACATGTTAAAACGCTACTCACAGCCATAGGGACCCAAAAGAAACCTGATTCCGACAAGAATATTAATAAACGGAAATTATCTCTGGTCGGACAAGGTTTTTTTGGTTGGGGTTTCTGGTGTTATTTATTTAGCCGCAGCGAGCGTGGTAACACGATCGAGTCACGTAATTTGGAAGAAAATTATCATCATTTTCGTGAACAGTAAGTAACCTTGATTTCATAAAAATATTTCTTTTTGGTTTTCTTTCGTAAAATCTGCAAATTAGAGTAAATCAAGGTCGCTCGCCGCGACTAAATGTATGACATCGGAAACCACAACCAAAAACCTTTTTCCGGCCACAGATAATTTCCGTTTACTAATGTTCTGGTCGAAATCAGGTTTTTTTTTGTTGTGCTCTTATCTGGCAGTATAGCGTCGGCATCACTATGGTTGTGAGTAGTGTTTTAACAATCTTTTTTAATAAATAAACGTTTGCGCAGGTTTTAGATATGATTTTCTGAACCGAAACGACGAAAGGATTCGATAGTTTAGGGGAATTAAGGCCCCTTTGCAACGTGTACATATTTTATGCTACTTTTCCATATCACAACCGTTAAAGCTATTAATGTGATGACACGGCATATTCCAGATATAATCTACATAATAAGATCGTTGCACCCTCTAATTTAAGGCCGCTAAAAAATCAATTAAGTAGTGCTCGGGAGTGGTACTAAAAAAAATTAATGCGAGCGGGTGGTGTTTTTTTTTTAAGTTTTATTCGAGAATTTTCAGATGCGGACGAGGCTTTTTTTTTTTACCAAACAAAACAAAATCAGTAGCTGACATTTTGTTGTGGAGTACAATATCTACGTTTTAAAGCCAGAATCAGCGTTCGAAAGTTGCACATTTGATGAAAGTAATTTTTTAGATCCAAGTGTTTAGGTGTGACATGCCTCTGAACGATCCTTAGATTTGTTTCGAGGCGATCATGTGAATGGAGCAAAGACCTCACGTGGTCATCGGCTCCAGGTAATGTTTGGTGAAAGTGCTGATGCGTGAATGGTGCTTTTTTTTTCAGACAATGTAATAAAAAAAGTTTCATGCGCTAAGAAAAAAACCCATGCGTGAGCTCTTGAGAACCACTTAATTAATTTTCAGTGGCCTAAGTCGATAGCGAGAAAAGGAGTTATTCTATGGAATTACCCTTACAGTTGTTACCAAGAAAATATAGAAAACTTACCGGCGTGTTTGTGGTCAATCACTGTTAGGTCATTCGTATTTTAGTACGCTATGTTAACGCCAGTTAGCGCATGTGTCGAGTAAGCCACAATCGAAACCGACACTTAAATCACATGCATTAGGCGTATGCCGATCCAGCATCGACCTATTTGCGTTGGCTGTTGGCTATGGATATATAAATTACGCAGATGCAAACCTAGTTCTGTTGACTTTTGTACTTTGTCAGGCAGTCTGACATTCGATACCAAAGGTCGACGGTTTAATTCCCCGCTGAGGCAATCTGCCATTTATTTGCATAAGGCAGTGGAAAAATTATAGGCGATAAGTGGTTCATGTTTCAACGCATCACACGTAGCGAAAAAGAAGATGGCTTCTAAGTGAAAATTCTTAAAATATGTGAAACAAGGAAACCCATGTAAAGTGTGGTAGTAACAAAAAAATAAAAGTGTGGTTCCTGGTATTCGGCTCTGGCGTCGCTTTTACTGTGCAGCTTCCGCAGCACAATTTATTTGAATAAAACAATAATCTGTACCAAGAGCGGTATAAAGGAGACCCGTAGGGCTCAACAGAGTATCCTTGGTAAAATTGCCAAGCATGTTTAGTTCAAGCACGCAGCAACTCGCGACAGCGTTGAAACGGCCTTGTAGTGGGGATGGATAAGGAATCTTTAAGCCAAGGCTGACTGGGGAAGAAATCGCGTGTCTCGCCTCCTGGCTCATTGACAGTTTAGGCGCACGTTGGAAGGGGGATGGTTTTTTAAACGGCGAAGCCGTTTTTCGTTCAGTTAATTTGTTTATGGACTTACGCTTTGCGAAAAACGCGCACTGCACTCTGATAATTTGCTTGATCGTTTTAGATGTGGAATGTCTGTCAACAGCATAAGAGTTGCAGCATATAAGCTTCTCGAGCGCAGCAAGACGACGCGGAATGAGCGAGCGACTCCACTAGTCGGATTTAAAATCATTAAAAACGTTTGATGATGTGTGTGTGTGCGTGTGTTTGTACGTCTACTCCTCTGGAACCAAGGCACCTAGAAAGGTGGGAGTAGGACCAAATGAAAGAAAGTTTAATTGCACTTCCGTTATGCCTATTTTTGTCGCTGTAACGTGATATTATGACCCTCATATACGCAAAAAAACCATGAAAAAATAATGTCAAAGTTTTTTTTTTACTCTCATGATGTTTGTCATGATTTCATAGTTTGTTCATGCAAACCACCTCGAACGAAGCGATACGACGCCAACGGAGCGAGCCATGTGGCCGGTCTACATAATTAAAAACTGACAATGTGTGTGCGTGTGTGTACCGCTACTCCTCTTGAACCAATGCACCGACAAAGATGAGAAAAAGACGGGAAAGCCAAAGGCTCACAAGAAATAACTAAATACAGATGCAAACCTATTTACGTTGCCTTTTGGACTTATATGTCAGACTGACTAAGCGGGGAATCGAACCCAGGACCTTTGGACCAAAGGCCAAGGTCCTACCGCTGAGCCAGACTGACACGGCCTTATAAGTCCAAAAGGCACATATAAGTCCAAAAGGCAACGTAAATAGGTTTGCATCTGTATTTAGTTAAAGATGAGAAAAGTGCCAAATGAAAGATAATAAAATTGAGCTTCAGTTAGGCCTATTTTCATCGGTGTTAACTCAATTTTCAGACCCTCAACTACGTGTGAAACAGCCCTGAAAACTTTCTCATGGCGTCATAGTTTGACCAGGCAGTTTATTTTGAAAAGGTAAAAATTTGTTCAGGCAAACCAACCTTCTTTCGGATTAGTTTGGTGAAACTTTGAAGTCATGAGTAGTTTTCAGGGCGGTTTTACTCTTATTTGAGGGTCATAGGGGCTTACTCCTGGCAGGGTTGGCAATTTCCCGAGAAAACTAGTTTTGGACAGGGCACTGGTAAATACCAGCAAAAATATGTGAAAACGTGTAAAACATAAATATATTAGTTTTAAAAATTAAATAGTATTACATTAAAAGTGTATTCAATTCAAAAGATTAGATTCAAAATGTTTGTTTGATTCAAAAATATGGCAAAAATGTTATTTTTTATAATTATTTTTTCATTACATGCATTTTTAAAGTTTGGAGCCTAAGTGCTCATTACCGCTAATAGTAGTAATTAGTAATTCTACTTAAAACGAAAATTCAAGTAACAGAATGTAGTGAACCTACTAACATAGAAACTTTCATAAAATAAGGGTAATCCCAATAGTACTGTATTTGGTTCTGTTTTCTCTTTCTGATTTGGAGGGAAATTTCCCCGGGGAATGTAGATCCCCATTAATGATTCATTCAGGCAGACAGCAAGCAGTCTAGTCCAGTTTCTCTGTTTACAGAATTATGAAATTTTTAACATTTTAATTGTAATTTTTGTACTTATAACAATTATGTTCATTTTCCTATGTAAACGTTGCATCAGCAAACAATTTGAATCTTATCTTTTAAATTGAAGACGCTTTTAATGTAACAGTATTTAATTTTTAAAACTAATATATTTATGTTTTACACGTTTTCACATATTTTTGTCTTTAACTGGGAATAACTGGGAAAAAGTAGTTTATCCCGGGGCGGTAAAAACCTGGTAAAAACCACCCCTGGTAAATGCCATGTCAACCCTGACAGTTTTGGGAGAGTAGACGTTTAAACGGTGCAAACAAACAAATCGTATGTTTTGAAAAACGTAAATGAAATGCAGAAGCACTGAGGAATGTGATGAACGAACTGTGAGCAACAATTTCAGTTAGTTTGCGTCGAAATAACCATTGCATCGATTCTGTGATGCTCTTGAGATCAAAGAAGTTACATGACGCATGGGACGACGCCAATTGAGTGAGCGAAGCAAACGATGAGGCTAGTTTGTATTTATTTATCACTAACCAAGCTAAATTTGGCTTTACGTTCCTTAATATGGCTAGGATAACTTATGCACGACTGATCGGCTGTTTGTGGGTCACGGGGGGGGGGGGGGCGGGGCAAGATAACATCCAGAATCAATCCCATAGCTGCTGAAGGACCTGGTAGTATCATACCTTATACCTGGTCAGCACACGCTAACAGGGACTTTGTCAGGTTCTTCTTTCTAGTCACCGCCCAGATCAAATTCTTAAGGTATGTAGCTAGGCTAGGCTCTTATTTTAAAAATATTAAAATAATATTTTTAAAATTATTTCGATTTTGTGCATAGTTGCAAAAGTTTGAATAAATAACCTGAACTGCCTCTTCAAGGTATTATTTATTCATGCGTGATTTAGAAATTAAAAGCAGGTCATTCATTACCGATAATCGATTTGGCGATGACTCCACTAAAGGGTTATGCACCCCAGTTGATTTTTTTTTTGGGAGGGGGGAGGAGGAGTTGTTGGGGAGGAAGCATCAGTCAGTCGTCAAGGCGTCTTCGATTTCCGGGGAACGCAAAAGAAACAAAAAAAATCTCGATTTTTTTTGGATGAATTGACGTTCTGTCATATGAAGACGTCAGACCAGAAAAAAAAATGACTAAGTAAAAAAAATTAAATGAAATTCCTAGTAGTAAACGTGTGTGTGTACGTAGGCGTATAATTTTTTTTTTTATACCGGTAATAAAAATGTTTATCCTTGAATTCAGCATATGTTCGACGTGAAATTGTCTCGCCGAGTAGATTACAGGGCTCCCACACAACTTCAATATGTAGATAAAAAAATAGGAAATATAGGAATTTTTTATTAAAGAATATAAGCATTACAGGAAAATCAAAACAAAATTTATAGGAGGATTATACGAATTGTTAGCCTGGAAGCAGTGGGTCATTATGGCCATCCAATGTTTTTTGAGAAAAAAAGAGAAAAAAAGCACTTTTGACCACATACACGACGGTCGGTAGATGCTTTATTGGGCAGTGTTTGGACGTTCGACCAATTCACGTTCCGTTTTCGATCAACGCTGCAGCGCCACGGATGGGGAAAATCGGTGTTCTTATTTTCGGATCCAAATAACTAGCGTAGCGAGGAAACACATACCACAAACAGGAGAATATTTCAATTAGGAAAAGCAAAAATATAGGAAGTACAGGACCATTTTACGATTTATACGAGCTTTACAGGAATTCCATGAAAAAATAGGACATATACGAGAACTGATAGCCCGGATTGATTACAAACAAATTTTGTTCAAAGGGTTTCAAAGGGTTTAACGAGCGTTAACCACTCAAATTTTGTTACATTTAACCTAACAATGTAACGCAAAAAGTATGTTAACTACAACAAATCAAACGTAGTACAAAAAATATAGTACAAAAAATAGTACAACCACACAAAACACTAACGCCATGTAAACTTAACATACAAAACAAACAAAAAAGAAATCTATAAATGTATACCAAAACAACAAAATTTTAATTCATTTCTTTTTTTTTCCCAGTGCTAAACTGGTTCATTACATCGTCAGGGATATTATCAGATTAGAAAACAAAAACGAGCTCGTTTGATGCTTAAGGTAAGGTTTAGCTGAACCGAAGTCAAAAGAACAAAGGGACACAAATAAACTTTCCTGTAAGGTTCCAGATATAGCAGTGTTGCTGTGCTGTTTAGTTCACGTGAAACCTTACTGCTGTATTCAATTATTTTTACCATTTTAGTCTTCTGTACAGCCGTACCGGCTGAGAAGACTATTGCAAAGACTTTGTCCGTCCATCCGTCGCTTTTTTCAGCTTCGCAACGGTACAAGATATTGACGACCATAGTTTACAACGTTATATTCAGTGTCAAAAGTTAGTTAAATAACATGACGAATTAAAACATCGTTGCCTCCTTATAGCTAATAGACTTCTTCGACGTAACTAATTAAATAATAACATTTCATCGTCGAATTGAAATCAAGGATTTGTGTTAACGCAGCCGTAAAAACAAAAACATTTTAGCTTCGTTTAAAAGAGTCTTGTCGCATTGTTGCATGAATGAATAGGCTTACGATCGAACCAAATTCTCCATTAGGCCTATCTGCTACTTACGAAATTAAAACTGCCGTTAAAAAAATTAGGCCTAAAAAATGAAAATTAAGCCTAAAATCACGTTCCCATGGCAACGTCAAGATGCTACGAGTCGCTGCTGGCTTTCTCAACAGCGATTCTCCCGTCCCTTCCCTACTACCACTGATCTATATTAGGCTACGTTGCGCATTACGTTGTAACACTGTAACTGTGTGCCCAGATCGAGGCATACCGGTTGGAAAAATAATAGGCTTACTGTATACAATCCAAATCTCCGTCAGTTGCTACTTACGAAATGAAAGTTGTAAATTAGGCCTAAACGCTGACAATTACGCTTAAAATGTAAAATAAGCTTAAAAGTTAACACATTTTTAACGGGCAATTCTGATGGTTACTGCTTTTAGATTATATGATAGAGATAGCTGTTGCAATGCGTGATAGAGAAGTATGCGTCACTATTGGTAGCGCTGGCAGAACTGTACAGAAGACCGGATGCGACTAGGTAGTCGCTGTAGCCGCTTGTTTACTTTTTCACACGGCAGATCAGCTAATGATTGATGCATTCTACTCAGCTAAGCGACATGTCTGGAAATTGTTTAAAAACTAATCGTCGTATGTGCTTAGCGCAGCTCGACAGGTAAATCCAGGTTCGTGCGAGACATTGAAAACCAGGAAATGTCCTTGAAAGTAATTTTTTTGAAAATCTTAAAAAATGACATATGTATCATCAGCAGGGCGATGAATGGAAAGTCGTTGATGTGACCGAAGAACACTGAGAAAATTCAGTCAAGAAAGTAGACTGATCGAATGTGTAGTCTTAGATTATTTTTCATTTATTTGGGCATGATAAGTTTTGAAATGTGGGCGCTGGCTTTAATTGCATTTACGTGTGTAATGGTTGGATACAGCAGTAAGGTTTCACGTGGACTAAACAGTACAGCAACACTGCAATATCTGGAACCTTACAGGAGAGTTTATTTATGTCCCTTTGCTGTTTTGACTTCGGTTCAGTTAAACCTTACCTTAAGCATCAAACGAGCTCGTTTTTGTTTTCTAATTTGTGCTACTTTGGCGTACCATCATACCTTGTTTTAATGTTTTGTTTCATTACCAATTACGGTTTGCACAAACCATTATAGAAACAAACGCTTTAATTTTCGGTCTATGTCTTGCAGCTGGGGTTTGCCAATTGGCATTGTTGTATAATAACAATGTTTAAAACAATGTAAAACAATGAATCTGGTCGTTTAAAGCTCAGTAACCCCTGAACCACTTGACCAATAAGAAAAGGCCTTACGGAAAGGGCACATTTACAGAGCAATACCTATAAAATGAGGTAAGAACAAGTTTTATAGGACAAATAGTTTGATCTGTAGAAAGCGTAGCAGAAACGTGTCGCGCCAACAAGCCAAAAATGAAAATCACGATTCCAGCTCAAGTCCAGATCTCCGCTGAGACAATTCGGAAATTAATAAAAGTTGGGTAACGTGTTGGCCACTTAGTCCCGCAAAACTTACACACGAAATTTCAGTGGAAAATGTTGAAAGACGGCGGGTAAATTAAAAGCATCGAAATTTCGGCTTTAACATGGGAGACCGAGGTCAAACCTTACAGTAAAGGCTACCTATATCACCTTTACTAATAATTTAGGAATTTGTGTAAGACGACACCTCAAGAACCCCACAATGAAAACGGACGAGCGTGTTAATTCTTTGGCCGGCGAAAAGTTTAAATTGGCACGTTGTTGCCGTGAAAAGTTGAAATTGCTACATTTTGTATTGCTTGGTCATGTCAGCAGCAAGTCTTAAATGACGTCATGGACGCAGACATGTTTTTTTTTTTCACACGGTACAGATCGTTCAAGCCAAAGCGATAGACTGGTAAATAGGCGGAGGCATGGACGGAGAATGCCCGTGTGATTGGCAATGCATCTGTTAGCCCTACTCTTGGCATTCTAAAGAGATTGGGGGAGGTGGGGGATGGTGTGTCTGTACCATTAAGCATATGATTACGCATTAACTGAACCTAACAGGTAAGTTTTTTTTTTGGGGGGGGGGAGGTGGGTTGTTTGGAATGGAGTGCGAATCAATTTTTGCAAAATCGTGCAAAAAGAGGCGGGGGAGGGGCAGTAATTATTTATTCAACTAACCATCAACTACGTGTAGCAAAGTGGAGGAAGGGAAGAATAGGGACGGGCAGGAGGATTGGAAGGGGTGGGAGAGGTGGGAGGAGGGGGGGGGGAGAAAGAAAACGGAACAGAGACGGGGAGAATGTGCTTGGGGACGAAAGGGGAAAGGGGATGATGGGAAGAAATCGGGGAGGGAATAGGGCAGGGTGAGGATGGGAGGAAGAGAGGAGTATTACGGGAAAAAAATTAGTCAATGACAGTCAACATTCAGACCATCCGATCGAAAACTGGGAAACAACCACGGGCAAAACATAACCCTGGGCGAAGCCGGATACAACTGTTAGTACATCACAAAGCAAAGTTCACAGCAAAACAAGTACCACAACAAGTAAATAATGAAAATAGGCGGGCGTGTTCATTCTTTTGCCAGCAAAAAGTTGAAAATATGGCACATTGTTGCCTCACTAACAATTTAATGACCAGGAGTGGCTAACGCTCGTTAAACCCTTTGAATTTGTTCTGCGCGGTCGTTAAGCAGCAAGTCGTAACTGACGTTATGCACGAAGGGCGTTTTTATTCACATGGTAAGGATCATTCAAGCAAAAGCGATAGACTGGAAGTAAGGGGGTGGGGGGTGGGGCGGTGAATGGGGAATGTGTGTATGTTGGGTAGTGCATCAGTTATCCCTACTCTTGGCATTCTAATGCTAATAACTAAAGAGATTGGGAGGGGAAGGCCAGTGCGTCTCTTAGCAAAGCAGCAAACGTATACCATACTACCACTGGATCATTACATGGGTCATTGTAGGAGGATTTCCAGTTTTTCGTAAAAATGTATTTATTTCTGACCACCGGGTAGTAAGGGTCTAATGCTTACCAGCCTCTTACAAAATTTTACACCTAGACCCTTACTGTCAAACCTTGTCCGTGTTCCTTCTAGGTTTTGACTTTTAGACCCTTACTCTAAACATTTAACGTTCCGTTTTTGTTTATTAATTCGTGTTACTTTTAGAATTGCAGCTAAACTGTAAAACAGTACTGTAACAGTTGACGGTCAAAATTGAGAGTTTAACACAGAGAAGTCCTATCGCCAGTGTTAATAATAGGAACAAATCCTTTAATCGTTAGTCTTGCAGCTGGCGTTTGCTAATTGGTATTGTTGCATAATAACAATGTTTAAAACAATGTAAAACAATCAATCTGGTCGTTTAAATCTCCATAACCCCTGAACCACTTGACCAATTAGAAAATGCTTTATGAAAAGGGCACATCTACAGAGCAATACCTGTGAAATGAGCTAAGAACCAGATTCATAGGACAAATGGTTTGACCTGTAGAGAGGACAGACGAAAGGTACATCCCCAGAACAAGACCAAGACCAAGAACAAGACCAAGACCAAGAAGTTGTCTATTTGGCCCCTCTCTGTATCTCGGGTTTGGCTCGACCGAATTTCACAATTTTTGGACTGCAGACAGGCCTTGACTAGTCAAGTCTAGATTCCAAATTTGGTTTAAAGATGTTTACTTTTGACGGAGTTATAAGCTCTCAAAGTTGAAAGTTTAACACAGAGAACCTAGGTCGACCCTTACTAACACTGGCTATCGCCAGTGTTAATAGCTCGTGTTAAGTGCGTTTCTAGTTTTGTTCAGATTACTGCATTCCTACTCTTCGCCGGTCCCAGTAACGGCAGTGCAATTTTTTTTTTATTTAGCAAAGCGATGCGATGTGGTTATTGAGATTTGAGTGAAATGTGAAAAAGAAAATTGTAGTCCTCTACTGCATCGTTTTTCGACCGAAAAAAACATCAGGGAAAAGTGTCAGAGTTCCTCTGGAAAACCTGGAAAAATCAGGGAATTTCATCATGAGGTTTTGAAAGCCACCATGCATTACCATGTGATACGCATTAACTGAATCTAAAATTAACTAATTTTTGTTGTTGTTTGGGATGGAGACCGAATCAATTTTTGCCAAGTCTTGCAAAAGGAGAGGGGGGGGGGAGGAACAGATGAACGGGCATGCAGATTCAACTACTAATAGCAAATGAGAGGAAGGAAAGGACAGGAACGGGTAGGAGGGAGGGAGAGGATGGGAGAAAAGGAGAGGGGAGAAAAACGGGAGAGGGGAGGGCAGTGCCACAGCTAGCTTTTCCCAAGGAACGATGCAAGGTCAAAATGTTGAGACCTCCCTCCGCAGTGCAAGTAAACGCAAACGGGAGAGCGTGTTAAGTCTTTGGCCAGCAAAAAGTTGAAAATGGCACATTTGTTGCCTCGACTAAAGCCCTAACCGGGCTGGCTGCTCGCGGTTGCACGGCAACACAGTATGGTGTAAAAAAGACTTCAACATTGGTTCTTAATCGCAGCACCAACGCAACACCAACCGCAGCAATTTTAACCTTGTTGGCACGTAGTGGCGCATCGTTTCGCACGAAATTCTCTTCTGTCTGGAGAGGGCTTTACAATTTGCTGTGCGCAGCCATGTCAGCGGCAAGTTTTATACCGCTTCAACGCTGAACCCTGAACACCGCGCTTGTTGGGTCCCGACTTCTACCCGTAGGCCAAATCCCACACCCTTCCTTCTATACCCCTTTCCACACTGAACCCTAATAACGCGGCCAAGGTCTGGACTTTAGTTAATCTTTCTCTCGCTGTAACGTTTTGATGCTATCGCTGTTCCTTTCTCTCCTCCCTCACCCATCCTCTCCTCCCTCACCCATCTCTCCTCCCTCACCCATCCTCTCCTCACTCACCCGTCCTTTCCTCCTGCTTTCCCCTTATCTCGCCCTTGCTGATCAGCGCTCCAAGAATCAAAACATTTCCGTAAAGCGCGGGCCCGGGCTCCGATCCTTTCCACACTGAAACGCGGGGTCGGAATCGGCGTCTTATACCGATTTTGCATTGGTAAATTCAAGCGGCCAGGCCGGACTGGGGCTGGTCGGCCAGTGCGATCGGGGCCAGTGCTGGTCCGGCCGGCCCACTTTCACGTTGGTTAATTCCACGGCTCGCTGATCACGATTTACAGCACCGCCAGTGTCGGTTTGTGGTACATGACACGTTCCACTTTCTGCCACTACACTGAAGCACCATTCATAAACCATTCTGGTTTAAGCAGCGCCGGCTGACTCCATCCCCAATTTGATTTCGCGTTGGTAAATAAAGCGGTCTTGGCCATGCCTGGCGCGGCCAGGCTCACACTATTGGTGTGAGCCGGGCCAGTTCTTGAAATACCGGCACGGCCTACGCTGGCCCGATTCGCATCGGTTAATAAAACGGTGCCCAGCCCTCCTTGGCAAGGCCAGGACCACTTGAATTTACCAATGCGAAATCGGTATTAAATTACGACTTCAAACAGGACTTGAAAGTCGAGGTCAGACCCAGACCCGAGTCGGTGTCCACTGTGGAAAGATCAGGCTCGGGCCCGGCAAGGATCTGGACTTTTTCTCCAGTGTGGAAGGGTATAAAATGGCGTCCATTTTTTCACACGGCATTGATCACTTAAGACAAAGCGATTGGGATAGACTGGGAGTGGGGAGGGGGGTGGTGGACTG
>JAHWFP010258843.1:942-20427 GCA_023313725.1 Lithobius niger | reverse complement strand
CTGTTTTGACTTCGGATGCAGTTAAACCTTACCTTAAGCGTCAAATGTGTTCATTTTTGTTTTCTAATTCGTGCTACTTCTAAATCTAATGTAATACTCAGTTTAGATTAGCTTGTTTTAAAGTTTTGTATCTTTATCAATATTTTGCAGCTGGCGTTTGCAGATTGGCATTGTTGCGACGAACCAATACAGCCTCGATCATTCGTCCAATAGAAATTGCGCCAAACGTGAATTGCTCTGACGAATCCAGGCACAACGCAGACAGATCGAGCAAAGCAAGCAGTATCGGTTAGTTAGTCTTATCAGTTAAAGAAACAAACCCTAAAACAAAAGAGTGTTTTCCATTCAGACCTAAATAACTCGGCTAAAATATTCTTTAATCTGTTGTCCTTTGTCTTTCGTAAATTATGCGTTAGAAAGACAATTCATGCGTTTCAAGTTTCAACCCTTCAGATCGTTATTGCTTGACTATGATTGGAAGAAGGGGGAAACACCCTTTTTGGTTGCCTGTCGGTTCCCACCAATCAAACGCACGTGATCATCTAAACCGCACGTGAGCCTAATGGCTCTGCAAGGTGCTCAATAATTATTTTTACCATAAAAAAACAGTTATTTGCTTCATCAAGATACATTTTTGCCATTAAATTGTGTGTTGGCTTTAAAATGTGACAACGAAACAACTACAAAGGAGAAGAAAATTAGGTGATTTATGCCTCACATCACGAGTTTGTGAACGACGGAATAAATATAATAGAAAACAAAAACGAGCTGGTTTTATGCTTAGGTAGATTAAGTGATCTGAAGTCAAAGCAGCAAAGGAACACAAATAAACTGCCCTCTAAGGTTTCAGATACTGCAGTGTTGCTGTGCTGTTTAGGCCACGTGAAACCTTACTGCTGTAGTCAACATGATTTTGCCATTTTTACTTTTGCAGACGATAGATCAGCTAATGGCTGATGCATTCTACTTGGCTAAAGGACATCGCTGAAAAATATTTAAAAACTAATCGTCGTAGTGTGCTTAGCACACCTCTACGACGTAATTCAGGGTTCGTGCGAGTCGTTGAAAACCTGGAAATGTCCTGGAAAGTAGTAATAATTAAATCCATGCCTGAAAATGCGCGAGGTCAAAACAGCAGAGGAACACACACAAACTTTCCTGTAAGACTTCTGATACTGCAGTGTTGCCATACTGTTCGGTCCACGTGAAACCTTTACTGCTGTAGTCAAATGTTTTGTTGACTATTTTTAACTTTGCACATGATAGATTGGCTAACGTTGGTGCATTCTACTTGGCTAAACGACATCGCTGGAAAATGTTTAAAACCTAATCGTCTCACTGTGCTTAGAACAGCTCTTCAGGTAATTCAGGGTTCGTGCGAGTCCTTGTAAACCTGGAAATGTATACTGGAAAGTAACAATGAAATTCCATGCCTAGAAAAGTGCTTAAAAATCTTGAAAAATTATGTATGTATCATCAGTAGGGTGATGAACCGAAAACAGACAACGTGACTGAAGAACACTGAAATAATTTAGTTATTTTATTACAATATTCTTCCTTTGTTTGGGCATGAAAAGTTCTGAAATTTGGGCTCTGGCTTTAATTGTATTTACGCGTGTAATGGTTGATACGGTAGTAAGGTTTGACGTGGACTAAACAGTACAGCAACACTGCAGTATCTGAAAACTTAATGAAAAGTTTATGTGTGTTCCTTTGATGCTTTGACTTCGAATCAGTTAAACCTTACCTTAAGCATCAAACGAGTTCGTTTTTGTTTTCTAATTCGTGCTACTTTAGCATACCATGCAGTTTAGATTACTTTGTTGTAAAGTTTTGTATCTTAGCAATTTCTTGCTGATCGCGTTTGCTGATTGGCATAGTTGCATAATAACAATGTTCAAAACAATGTTAAAACAATCAATCTGGCCGTTTAGAGGTCCCCAACCGCTGAACAACTTGACCAATTAAAAAGATCTTCACCGAAAGTGCTCTATAGGGCAACGTCATGTGACGTCATTTTGGCTACGAGATACAATTTGGTGGGCATAGTTACAAGGTGCACTAGATTAAAATGTAAGGGAAAAAACGGCACTTCTATTCAAGACAGTGCTTTGAGAGCGGATTTCTTAGGCTTAAAAGAATGTTGTTTTCTCCAACAACAAAAATCATGCGTTATAGGCTTAAGAAATTCATTCTAATAGCATTGGCTTCAGTAAGACGACCTTCCTTTTTCCCACCAGTGCACCTTGCAGCTAACCCAGTAACTTGCTCCACCATAGAGTTATACACAATAATACTACGTCGTGTCACTGCCCTATACCTGAGCCGCTTTTTACGACAAATAGTTTGATCTCTAGAGAGCGTAGCATAAACGTGTCGTGCCAACAAGAACAAGCCAAAAACGAATTGCATGGTTTCAGCTCAGGTCGTGATGTCCGATTTACTTCGGCGGATTTTTAATGAATTTTGATATGCTTGTTGATCAAGTCCAACAAAGCTTACGTACCAAATTTAATCGAAAAATATTCACAGACAGCGGAGATATTATTTGTTAAGCGTCAAAATTTCGGCTTTAACATTTGAGGTTGAGGTCAAACCTTACAACATTAGAAAACAAAAACGAGCTCGTTTGATGTTTAAGGTAAGGTTTAACTGATCCGAAGTTAAAACAGCAAAGGAACACAAATAAACTTTCCTGTAAGGTTTCACATACCGCAGTGTTCCTGTACTGTTTAGTCCACGTGAAACCTTACTGCTGTATTCGCATGTTTTTACAGTTTTTTACTTTAGAACACGATATGTCGGATTGGTTCATTCTACTTGGCTAAAGGACATCGCTGAAAAATCGTAAAAATCATTCTTTAATGTGATTAGTACAGACCTACACATTAACTAATTCAGGGTTTGTGCAACTCCTTGAAACTCTGGAAATATCGTTGAAAATAAAAATGAAATAGCCTACCAGTCCTGAAGTCTTGAATATGAAATCTTAAAAACTGGTGTATGTATCAATAGTATGAACGGAAAGGAGACGACCGGACTACAATGATGTAAAAAAAATTTCGCCCCAAAATTGGGCGAGTGTGTAGCGTATATTATACACTATATTATTCTTACAACAATTTTGAAAGTTGGGATAAGGTTTTGATTTTATTTACGTGTCTAATTGTTGAATACAGCAGTAAGGTTTCACGTGGACTAAACAGTACAGGAACACTGCGGTATGTGAAACCTTACAGGAAAGTTTATTTGTGTCCTTTGCTATTTTGACTTCGGATCAGTTAAACCTTACCTTAAACTTCAAACGAGCTCGTTTTTGTTTTCTAATTCGTAATACTTTGACATACCAAGCTGGTTGTCTGCACTCGTTGCAAAAGGCACTGAATTTCGCTCGCTTCGCTAGCTCATTCAGTGCAAGTCTTACTTTTAGAAGTTGGTTTGTCCGCAGCTATCTATCAAGCGGCTTTGTCCGTATTTGTACATAGGACGGCAAGCCAAATGGGTAACGGACACTTTAGCTTTAACACGGGAGAATGACGTGAAATCATTATATGAATCGATTCGTAATAAGGATAATGCTTCTGCTTCACGTGCGGGTAAATTGTTGGCTCATCAGCATTGTTAGCATTTGCTTACGCTTTCCGTCTGGTGGTTGCTGATTGCCATTGTTATATAGAAACAATGTTTAAAACAGTGTACAACAATAAAACGGATCGTTCAGGGCTCCGTAACTCCGGAACGGAGCCACCAATTGAAATTTCTATTTCTATAAAGGGCACATCTCCGGAAGTAGATCTTTCAAATGAGCTAAGAATCAGCTTTCTAAGACAAATGGTTTAGTCTGTAGAGACCATTGTATAAACGTGTCCAAAGTCCATCGCCATCACCACCACCGTATAAGACAAAAATGAAAGTCACGATTCCAGCTGAAGTCCAGATCTCCAATCTGGCAAATCGGAAATTAATAAAAGTTTGTACACGCGTTGGCCAAGTCCCACAAGGCTTGCATACCAAATTTCAGTAGAAAATGTTGAACGACGGCGGAGAAACTAAGCTTCCAAATTTCGGCTTTAACATGGGAAACCGAGGTCAAACCTTACAGTAAACCATACCAAAATCAAAACAAGAAAGAAACAAGTAAAGTTTCTCCTTAAAGTTTCAGATGCAGTGTGTGTTTAGTCCACATGAAACCTTACTTCCGTATTAACATATTTTCTTGTTGCCGCTGGAAAACATACAAGACCTGTCAATTTTTGCATTATGTTCTCGTGATGCTATTTTGTCCTTGAGATTTTAAGTTTCGTGGATCCGGCCAACTTTGTAACCCAACTGGGCATGTGCGCAGCCCTCCTCTATAAGATCATGCAGTGCATCTTTTGTTCTCAAGCAGTCATGTGATCACGGTCGCTTTGTCCACCTCTCCCGAAGCTTTTGCCCCAACTTCGCCGCGTCCTGTTTTCGTCTCCATCTGTCAGCCTTCCACCCTGTTTTCCTTTGTTTTCCTGTTTGTTTTCCATCCGATGGCCGTGTTTCCGTTCATCTATGCTGAACCCATGACTGCCACTCTCCTCTTCGTGTAATCTGACACCACGGAAGACACTGTCCTCTCGTTAAGCTCCTTTGCGTCACCACTCCCGGCATCGGCCACCCCCCTTTCCTCTTGACGTGCCTAGAACCCACGAAAACACGTCTGACTCACTGCTCCAACCACAACTGTTTGTGCCCATAACTGACCGTAACACGGTTGCTCGTCCCTTTTTCGTGGCTAGAACTCACGAAAAATAATGCCTGTTGTTCCTCGTTCATCCAGATCTCACCCTGTTCGTGGCTTGGGCTCACGACAAATGCCCGAAGCTCCGATTCACCGAAGATGCCGTAGTCTTGTTGTTCTCCCTCCCCCCCCCCCTTTTTCGTGGCTAGAACCCACGGAAAGCGCCCATTGCTTCTAAACCAACCAGATCTCGCCCTTTCATGGCTTGGACCCACAATACATGCCCGAAGCTCCAACTTACCGAAACAGTGATGCGGTAGCTTCCCTGTCGTTCGTCCCCCTCCCCCTTTCGTGGCTGGTACCCACGAATAGCGCCTGTTGCTCCTCATCCAGCCAGATCTCGCCCTTTTCATAGCCTCGGTTCACTATAAATGCCTGAAGCTCTGACTCACCGAAACACGGATGTCGTAGTCTTCCCTGTTGCTCGTCCCCTTTTCGTGGCTAGAACCCACGAAAAGCGCCTTTCGCTCCTCATCAACTGAAGCTCCTTTTCACTGACACACGCCATTGAACTTCTCAGCCTCGGGATTGACACTTCGACTTCTGCGATTCGCCTCGTTCATGGCTAGAACCCACATTAAACGAATGGAGAGACTTCACCTTTTCCAAATCTTGATGACACTGTCTCGTTGGCTGCTAGCTCTGACACCCCTCGTGGCTTGAACCCATGAAAGGCGTCGACTGGTCCCTCTCGTCTGAAACTCCTTTTCGTCACCATTCACACCGTTCGACTTCTTCGTTGTCTCAACCCACTAAAGCCTTTCGGTGCTCCAATTGTTCACCTCAGAGTTGATGCTTCACCATTCCACTGTTCGCCTCTTTCGTGGCTAAAACCCACGATAAGGAAACAAACGCTCCATCTTCGTCGATGACGCTGTATTCTCGACCGTTTGATTCCCCCCCCCCCCCGTGACTAGAAACCACGAGAGGCGCCCGTCGCTCCTTCTCATCGGAAGCCCCCACCATTTCGTCAACGCACCCGCTTTTTGCCATCTTGTGGCTTATGCCCACGTACAGCGCCCACGTGGGCGTATTTTTCGTCTCACTGCTGTCACCCTTATAACGGCTCGTTCCCTCGGAAAGTACCCAGTGGTCCTCCCGATCAACACATGATTGCCGTTATCAACTACAAACTGTCGCCCCTCTGGAACCGAACTAACGACAAGACAACCACACAATTTTCATCAACACACTGTTTCACGTGTCTTCCATAACCCTCTTTTCCTGGCTTACACTCACGAAAACACCCTACGTACCGTTTTCGTTTAAAGCCAATTCCAATCAACAATTCAACATGCTCAAGGTAATGCCTGGGGTAAGGCAACAATTCTTTTCCCCGCTACTGTTCCCAACTGCTTGGTCCGCCTTAAATACTGTTGTTACTAAGGAAATTTAAATAGGTTCTGGCTGGTCTGTCATCCTCCCAATTTTCCGTCCTGACATTAGGCCACATAGAAAGGGTTTCCAGGGCGTATGAGCGATGCTCCTGAGACAAGAGTCACATTATTTTTTTGTTACGATCCGCTTGTTTCATTCAGGAGCTGGGAAATTCGCTGACTCTCGGGAGCAGCGTGTGTTTGGCACTCAGTTATTTAACTGAGCGTGGGGTCATGTCAGTGGTGGTTGATGCTGTGAGGTGTTGCAGCTGCACGTGCTAAAACCAGTGACAAACTGAGCACGTAGGGTCGAGTTGAGAAGAGTCTGGATTAATCCGGTTGCACGTCCAGAATGCATGAGTGATTACAGTGATTGCAGTAAATACGGCTGTAATGTGGACGTGCTTTAGCTTTGCTTGGGTTGGATCGGCGCTGATGCTCTTGTTCTCTTGGCAGTGATAAAAGTGCAAGGTATGTTGAATACAAAGATGTATTGGTAGGATAATTTGCATTATAATCTGTGAGGTGACTGATGGATAGTGTCCTGGTGAGGCGACGGCTGGTGGGTGATAGTCATTTAGTGCTGTTTGGGCGGAATTAATTAAAACAGGTGGTAGATTGGGTGCTATCAATTGAGATTGTTGGTAATGAATTGGGTTGTGATATCCAAACTGCTGACACTCTCCTGTGATTGAGTGTGAGTGATTGTGAGTGACTGGCAATCAGTCAGTTCGTCTTGGAGTAGTTCAGTTCTGAGTACTCTACCGCCCCTAAAAAAGCTGCACGTCCCATGAATGAACTCGGTCGTTGGATCCCTTTAAGAAGCCATGTACACATATCAGCTTCATTGAGATGATAGCTTGTCGACAAGAGTTCGTCCATGAGAGCACAGCCACGCCGGATGTAACTCATGAGGTCTTCGGTATAGGCGTCATCGTGATGTTTGCAAGCTCACCTAACTTTAACATTTGATGAAAATTATCTCTCCCAGCAAAATCGTGGGTGATTCTATTACAAATTGACTTTACAAATCTTGTATTCTGGAATTGAATATACAGACTGGACGCCATGGTCTGCATAAGCATGAGATAGCATTCGTTGATTTGCTGGTTCCAGTCCTCTATCTGCTGTTGGGTGACTTTGGCTGGGCCGAGTGAATTTCCACGCAGAATCGGTTGTGTCCATCTCTTTTTGTCGGCCAAGCAGCGGAATTGGGCTTCCCAGCAATAATGCAACTGTCCGTCCTCGTCAGGGTCAAGATGTCTTTGTACATCTTCTTGCCGGCTATATACTTGTTGTGATGGGGGTCTCCTCGCTGCTCCACAACAGGGTACATTGAAGTGTAAGTAGCGTGTATGTAGTGTGTTCTAGTCTCTGTTCTCTCTATCTCTCTTTTGTGCAGCAGCTCTTCATCATCAGTATGTTCTATGGGTAATATGTCGTTTAGTAATGATGGCTGGCATCCAATATTCCTTTGCTACCGTTGTGTGACTTCTTGTACCTTGCCCACACCCCATGTACAGGAATGTCAGAAAATATACGGGGCAAGATACAGGAACCTATGACCCGCACCTGGCTGTCCAAACTCCACACTCGTGAGGTCTGTTAGGCAGATCTAGGTACGCCAGCTGTATAATGCTGACGACACAAATTAAGTCCTGCAGTTTTTTTTATTCAGGGGTGAACATCCATATCTGAGCTTCCTTTCTCACCCGGGATGGCGTACGTTGGAGCCCTTCCTAGATCTCAGAATGACCATCTCTGTTGGGCCTGAAGGCTTAAAACCATTCACCACGTTTATGAGTCCCTCCTATTACACAAATCGTGAGCCATACGTTGCAGTTACACTAAACGTACTCGTAGAGGTGGCCTAGTGCAGGTTGTATAGTCATAGATTAACATTCAAGCCTAAAAGTGGCGGCGAAGTTTAAACTGGAACAGATCTCGTAGTAAAAACGTCTTCCAAGGGCAAAGCAGTAGCGAGGGAAAAAAATGTAAGGGGATCAAAATACGTCATTGCGGGGTTAGGGAAACAATACAGAAATACTTTAAACAATTACGCAACATAGCGCAGGAACGAGAAGGGAAGAATGTAGTATTGAGGTAGGTGTGATACTATTGCAGGTATATAAGGACAATTAAAATATTTTAAGTTATGCCCAACCTCAATTATTACAAAGTACCAAGGACACATGCTTGGCACATGCTTTATCATAAAAGCGAAAAAGAAATGCAACACGCATACCAATCATGAACGGAAATAAACCATCACTTATCCAATAAGATGTTGTTAAGTAAGACACCCAGAATTGAAGAGAAAATTATTAAAGTGGAGAACGCTGGAAAAAAATATATCCACATAAACGACCTTAAACAGGAACTTAATAGACTGCACCCTCATGCTACCACACATGACACAACCCATCTACATACATGCTAGTCAATTTGAGCGAAAAAAGGGCGAAACCCGGAACTAATTGTAATAGAAGTAAACTTTGCTGTTTCTGCCTCAGAAAGACCTGCTGAACAACGTACTAAAAGTCTAGAAAAATCTAATTGGCAGAAGAGGTCTAAAATGGCCGCCATCTTAGAAAAATGGCTTCCAGTTGTTGGTTTTCGCATATATCTCTTTACTCGTCACTCCTACGACAAAATAGACTCTAAACAAAATTAAAGTACACAAAATTTCTACAAAACATGTCCTATTCAGTTTTTATCTTGGAACAATGGTTTGGTTGATATGAAGCATTTTAACTGTTATCATCAAACAAAATAAGTCTTTGTGTTTTTGAAATATAAAATCGCCTGCGACATAAACAGCGATATCATGTTAGATTTCTACGTAAAAAAAGCCTACATCATTCACAATTATTATATTTCTACGCTGGACCCTTGGCTGTTTCATGATTTACATTACATGCTGTTCCTTTCGATATTGTTGTAGGCTAGTCACTGGGCTGGCGTGGAATGCATGGCTGGACTCACTCCCTAGGCCACTAATCCTGGGCGGCGACTTTAATGCGCATCACTGGCTCTGTGGTAGCCAGAGGTGTGACAGCACGGGGAGGGTGATTGCGGAGTCGTTGGATTGGCAGCAGCTAGAGATTGTGCAGGATGGCACCACGACCTTCGTCAGAAGGTATGGAGAGGTGCTGCAAGAGTCGGTTCTGAATTTTTTTCCTGTGTACTGAGGGGTTGGGGTATCGTTTTGCCTTTCAGCTATCAGGGGACCTACGGGGTAGTGACCACTTCCCCGTAGCCCTTTACCAGCGTGTGGTAGATTGTCCTATAGTAGGTGGGAGAAGAGCCCGCCAGGTTGTATCGGCGGGTAATTTTGCCCCTTGGGTCGCCCGCTGGGTTAACAGAGGGGGAGGGAGCAGGAGAGCACCTCCTCGGAGGAAGGGAAAAGTAAATCCGCCGTGGTGGATGGAGGTGTGCAGGAGAGTGGTTTGAAACCGGAGGCGGGCTTGGCAGCGCTTTAAGCGTCACACCTCAACTGAGAGATGGTTTGAGTTTGTAGGTGTCTCAGCTGAAACACGGTTCATCTTGAGACATGAGAAGCAGGGCATGTCTGTGCGAGAGGATCACGGTGGGGGTCTCTCCATCTGCAGTCTGGGGTCTTGTACTGCCGCAGGACCCACGCAGCTCGGTGACATGGGTCCACAACCAAGCAGGGGGTGTTCTGGAAGGGAGTGCTATGGCTGAGGTCTTCACCTGTAATTTCTCGTTGATTTATGACTTCCCTAAAGGGCCCGCTCCCCCACTCCGGCAATAGCCTGGCTTCCCGGAGCCGGATGTCCCCCTCACTCTAACGGAGCTGAAGGCTGCGCTTGAGGTCTGTAGAGCCGATGGGGCCCCAGGGATAGATGGGATAACCTACAGGCAGCTTAAGGATCTGAGAGAGGATAGCTTAAAGGAGTTGCTCACTGTGTTTGAGGGATGCTTTGAGGTAGGGACGGTCCCAGAGTCGTGGCTATTCTCCATCCTTGCGCCAGTCCTGGGCAGGGGGAAGCCAAGAATGCAGGTCACCAGTTACAGGCCAATCGCCCTGCTTTTCTGTGCTAGAAAACTTTACGAGCGTATCTTGGTTGGGAGGCTGGATAGTGTGCTGGAGGATGCAGGGAAATTATACCATGCCCAATTTGGCTTTAGGAAACAGAGGGGTGCACTGGACGCCATGTTCTACTTGGAGTCCGGGATCAAGGAAGCGTGGGCAGAACGTAAAGTGGCTGTTGTCGCGTTCCTAGATATCAAGGCCGCCTACGACTTGGTTGACATTGCCTGGGTCAAGCCAGCCCTGCAGTCAATGGGGGTCAGCGAGACTCCGGGTGAGGCTATTCTCTCGCTTCTGGGTGCCCAGAAGTTTGCCATGTATAGTGGGCTGCCACAGGGGAGATGGCTGAGCCAAACTCTCTTTGCGGTGGCGATCAACGCTGTCCTCTGTGAACTGAGCCTTTATGGCTGCATCGTGGCATGCGGATGACGTTGCGGTTTGGGTATTTGGCACTGACGTGAGCCATCTTCTGGCGTCGCTCGAGGGAATTATTGCTAGGGCCATCACCCTTTTTGCGGAGCGGGGCTTGTCTCTGTCTGCACCGAAAACGGAGCTGATGATTTTCTGCCGAGGGCATAGGTTGGATGACATTTCTAGGGTAGGGGGTACGGTTGTGAGGGCTGCCACCACTGTGCGGTACCTGGGTTATAGGTTGGACCCGCAGCTATTGGATGCGGGTGGCGTAAGGGAGAGAATAGTGGCTCGGCATGGGGTCCTCAAGTCGCTGGCGTCTAATAAGTCGGTGGCAAAGAGGGCGGTCATAATGTCGCTTTGCAGGGTGTGCATTCGGTCTTGTGCAGATTTCCACCTACCCTTTCTGCTAGCCTCGAAAGGGGCCATGCAGAGAGTGCAGGTGGCCCTGAAAGGCAGCCTACGGATGACGACAGGCTGCCTACCGCCGACGCCGGTGCCAGCACTGCTCATAGAGGCAGGGGAGGTACCGCTTCGACTCGGGGCCAAAGAGGTGTTGGTAGCCCTGTGTCTCAGGGCGATTGCCAGGGGCAGCACAGATCCGGTGGCAAGACACTTGGTTTATTACACCTCGTTGAGCCCGTGGAACAGTAGGGAACTTGGGGCTCTTGGGATGCGTGCCACTCTGCTGCAGCAGCGTGTTCTGGGAGTCTTCCCAGCCCCTAGGCTGGTGGGTGGTGGGCACCCATGGTGCTGGTGTGATGAGGTACTGCCGCTCTTGGTCTGTTCTGAGAGCGTGGGAATGGGTGATGACTGGGTCGACATGTACTGCGACGCATCGTTTTTCGACTGGATTTGGGAGGGAGGAGCAGGTGTTTGCGTCCCAGAGCTTCGTCAAGAATACATCTACTTCCTCAAGTGCCTTCCTTCGGCCTTCATCGGGGAACTGGTGGCTCTGGCAATAGCACTGGATGTCGGGCTGGACCTGCAACTCAGACAGTTTCGGGTATTCTCGGACTCTGCGGCTGGCATACGCTTTCTGCAATCGGCTTTCCGGCGGCATGATGTCTGTCACCCACTTGTGGTTGAAATTGGCCTGAAGCTTCTGAGTGCCGTACAGCGGGGAATCAGAGTAGAGGTGCGTGGGTGGCGGGACACAGTGGTTGCTACGGGAATGAGCTAGCGGATGGGTTGGCAAGGAAGGGTTTGAAGGAAGGATTAATACTGCGGTGTTTCCAGTCACTCCCAAGGACTTCCAGCCAGTCCTAAATTGGGTGACTACCAGGGACTGGCAGGATGAGTGGGATAGCAGTACGGTGGGCCAGGTGCTCTACGATGTCCACCCGGAGATTTCCCAGCCGTGCGGCCTGGATGTTTTGCCTAGGAGGGACGCGGCTCTGCTGTCTAGGCTCAGGACGGGCCATGTCGTGCTACGGGTCCAAGAGTTCCGTCTGGGTATGGGCCCTACCTCAATCTGCAGGTGTGGTACGGATGCTGAGACCGTTGTGCATTTTCTCTTGGTGTGTCACCTCTGGGCAGCCTACCAGGGCCATGTGTTGGGGGACTGGAATGCGGACCTGAATGAAATTCTTGCCGCCTCCTCGCACGAGTAGTTACTACCTTGCGGCGGGTTGTGAAGTTTTGCAGGGAGACAGAAAGGTTTCGATAGGCTCAGTTCGGGTTGGTTGCAGAGTGAGACAGGTGGGGTACGTGGAAGTAGAATTAGTAAGCAGTATGAACTCTGTTAGATGTTGGCAAGACCTAGCTCGTTGTTCAGGGGGTGTACTCTGTTGTTCTGGATTTCTTGTATAGGTTAAGTATAGGTTAAGTTTTAGAATGGAGAGTGTAGCGTGTGGGCTCGTAGTCTCCGGTAAGAGAAATAAGTAAATAAATTTGCATGTATACCCTGAAGAAATTGTAATAGAAGTAACCTTTGTTGTTTCTGACTCATAAAGATATGCCGAACAACATACTAAAAGTGTAGAAAAATCTAAGTGGCAGAAGTGGTCTAAAATGGCCACCATTTGAAGGGGGAAGGGGGTGATTTAACTCCCCAAAAACATTTTTCATTTGGCTGTAACTCCTTAACCGTCAGCAAATCAAAAACATAATGTGAAACAAAAACGTTCTGGACACAATTCTGGACAGGAAAGGTGATATGTAAAGTGATACGTAAAAGCAACCTTGAACCCAAAAATCGTATTTAAAGTATATCACCCTTAATACGCGTGAACGCTCCTTTTTTCAATTGGTTGTTGTGGTCATTTTCGTGTTCAAAGTGCTATTGCAAGCCCTCTAATTCCCCGAAATGGATATGCTAAGGATTTTCTGAAAGGTAGGGAGCTATTCTTTCCGTCAATTCTAACCGAAATTGTTTAACTAACGACTTCTAAATGGGCGTAGGACTGTCCTACGCCCATTTAAAAGTGAAGAAGTAATGGCGTAGCGGCAAAAGTGTATGTTGAATTTCGAATTCAAATTGCTCTTGTGAGCCCGCTAATAGCCCAAAATGAACATGCTAAGGATCTTCTGAAAGGTAGGGATCTACTTTTTCCATTAATCCTAAACGAAGTTGTTTAATTTAGATCCCCACCATCGTAATGACCGTCCTATGCCCATTTAAAGGTAAAGAGGTAATGGCTTAGCGGCGAAAGGGCATGTTGATTTTCGAATTCAAAGTGTTCTTGCGAGCCCTCCAATAGACCGAAATGGATATGCTGAGGATCTTCAGAAAGGTGGCGATCTATTCTTTCCATCATTCCTAACCAAAATTGTTTAACCTAGATGGGAACTCTCCTACGCCCACTTAAAGGTAAAGAGGTAATAGCGTAGTGGCGAAAGCGTATATGGATTTTTGAATTCAAAGTGTTCTTGCAGCTCTCTAATAGCTCGAAATGGTCATGCTTAAGATTTTTCTGAAAGGTGGGGATCTATTCTTTCCATCAATCCTAACCGAAATTGTTTAGCTTAGGTACAAATACGAATATGAGCATTAAAATGGAACCTTGAAATTGAAACTAGCCGCTATACACCAATTACAGTTACATGTTCAAAGGGGGGTATGCCGGTCCCAATCTAAACTATACAATTTCAGTTAGAATTGATGGAAAGAACCCAACCCTTCAGAAAATCCAAGCATGTCCATTTCGGGTGTATTAGAGGGCTCGCAAGAGCACTTTGAACACGAAAATGACTACAACAACCAATTGAAAAAAGGAGCATTCGCGCGAATTGAGGGAGATATACTTTAAATACGATTTTCGGGTTCAAGGTTGCTTTTACATTAAAGATGTATGTCACCTTTCCTGTCCAGAATTGTGTCCGGAACGTTTTTGTTTCAAATGTTGCTCTTGATTTGTTGATGATTAAGTAGTTACATCTAAAAAAAAAACGTTTTTGAGGGTTTAAATCACCCACTCCCCCCTCAGGTGGTGGCCATTTTAGACCTCTTCCGTCATTTACATTTTTCGAGGCTTTTAGTACGTTGTTCAGCATGTATTTCTCAGTCAGAAACAGCAAACTTTACTTCTATTACAATTACTTCAGGTATGCATGTAAATTCATAGGGTTCAAAGGGTTTTAACGAGCGTTAACCACTCCTGGTCATCTGCCCGAAGCCCTAAGGCCCTATGTCTGCAACAGCCAGATTCGGAGGCATGTAAATTGACTAGCCTACAACAATATCCAAAGGAACAGCATGTAATTAATGTAAACCATGAAACAGCCAAGAGTCCGGCGTACCCAGATAATAACTGTGAACGATGTAGGCTTTTGTTACATAGAAATCTCACATGATATCGCTGTTTATGGCGCAGGTGATTTCATATTTCAACATTTATTTTGTGCGATAATGAGTTAAAATGCTTCATATCAACCAAACCATTGCTCCAAGAGAAAAAGTAAACAGGACATGTTTTGTAGGAAATTTTGTGTACTTGAATTTTATTCAGAGTCAATTTTGTCGTAGGAGTGACGAGTAACGAGATATACGTGAAAAACAACAACCGGAAGCCATTTTTCCAAGATGGCGGCCATTTTAGACCCCTTCCGCCACTTAGATTTTTCTAGACCTTTAGTATATTGTTCAGCATGTCTTTCTGGGCAGATACAGCACAGTTTACTTCTATTACAATTACTTTTAGGCATAAGTGCAAATTGACTAGCCTAATAATGTCTGATGCAAGCGAAGGAGGACTGTTGGCCATATTGTCCCAATCCTTGCACCGGGGCAAGGATTGAAGCTAGTCAGGAAGACGAACCAGCGAGGCCGAATCTAGGTACTCAGTGACGGAACTTAAACTCGCTTTAGTGATATTTGGGATAAACAAGTTCAGTGGTTTTGTGGATAATGGGGGAAGGAATTGGTAGGCTAATACCAATTATGCTAACACAGCGCAAATACACGACTTTCTCAGCTCCAGTTGTGGCGCAGTGGATGGCATTGCTAGCGTTCAACAACGTGGAAAAACTTGTAGCTCTCCTTGATGAGTCAGTAGGCCATTTCACACACAAACTTTCGGAGACTTCATAAGGTTGGATATTATGAGGTTGGATGAACAAAGCGCCAAAATCGGGACTAGTCAAGCAATAATTACGAAGCCCCTGGAGAACGCTGATGGCCGCCGGATTCAAATCTACCTGGAACTTCGAGAGGAAAAATATTGCTGTGCTGCCAGCAAAAGATAGGTTAGACGAAGCATGGAAAAAATAGATTGACGGCAAATCATTACGTTTATTCTGAATACTCTTGTGGCAACGTCATCGCAAGCAAAAAACACTAAAAAAATGTTATTTGCTAAGCTATAAAAACTGATTCATAGCTTACAAGCTGTTTGCCTAGTTAAAACTAGCATACATTTCATTAGATTAGTTAACTAAGATTAATGCCACGGATTATTTACAAATTATTCCGGGACAAACATGGTGGATGTACCAGCTAGTCTTACAAGCTTCCTCACCCTTCCGTAGCTCGATTCCAACAACACAACTTATAGAAACAAGGACGACAATCGTCGCTAAGTTAAACCAAAAATACATGCTAATTACAGTTAGCATACACGGACACGCAAGTTTCAATTATAACCTCAGTCACTGCATCTACGCAGTTAATGACTGACTTTTGCTATTAAAATACGTTATTGACAAATGACGATGACCAAAACTGAGAAGCAGTGCAACGTCACTATAGGTGACGTTACACTACGTCACAGATAATAACCACTTCTTTCTGGAAACCGACCACTCGCCTTTAAAATGGATCATGAAAGTTGCCTAATCCTACAGGAAGGATGGCCAGATGGGTGATTCAAGTACAGGACATGAATTTCCAGGTAATCCACAAGAAAGGCAGGACAATTCGTCAGTCGATTATAACTAAAAAATATCCTATGATGACGATGAGCTGAAAAAGCATGACCAGCTACAGAGAGCCTACACACACTGGGGATGAGCGAAAACTGGACAGCAACAAGGAAACACTCAATCCCGCAGTGTTGCATCAGCGGAGGAACCGCAGCAGTGTTATGGGCAAACGACTGACTACGTGGCCGCCACAAGCGAGGGTTCACGTCTTGAGGACTCAGCCCAATGGGTGCAAGGTGCCGGAACTGCACCCACAGAAGAAGAAACATCAGTCACCATGTTGGCATTAAAGGGCAGACTTCGGAGGAGTCAACAGCCACAAGGCAGTGGCAGGAAGAACACTGTAGTATTAGTGGAGAGACAATTTCACACGGGACGTGCGGGTCGTCAGGCAACAACATTGAATGTGGAGGCCGCCCCGTTCATGCCACACATCGGCAGAGCGGCTCTCAGAACACCTATAATGAAAGGGGTGGACAGCACCACCGCAGCTGGACATGTGGGAGTGGATGCCAAGCTGGAATTAAGCACAGGATGTGCAAGAATAAAAACTGCCGCTGTTAAGCTAGTCGACATGAGGTTACTATATTTTCCTACATTTACTACATAAATTAGGGAAGCTCAGCGTCATGACAAGGGAGCACAATGCAGGATCCAGAGGATCTTAAAGGAAACTGAGGTTGCAACAACACAACAGGTAGGTGCAGGTGCCTATGGTATAACGGATGCATTGTTGGTTTGTTATTTTGCGCTGGAGGATATTAGGTACGTAGTGTGGGTATTCTACATGTAAGAGTGTTTACCCCAGCAGCATTACAGTCCAGATGTGGCGAGGTGGTGCATAATTCACCCTATACGCCCATTTTGGAACTTTTAAGACAATGCGAGTGTTGACGGCTGACTACACAAGGGATGGCATGTGACGAAGCGTGATTAAGATATGTGAAGGTTGTCGGATGTGTACAGCGGTGCATCAGAAGCTGTCTGGCTTACTAAGGGCTGATGATAAGCTCTCAAGCCTTGAAGTAGTGCATTAATTAACTGAATCTGTAAACAAGAGCATCAAGATGATTTCGCAAAATGTTACATACCAGAAACAAGATTGGGGCGGCCAGATTAGAGACATATGCTGCGTGCTTCGTTCGTCGGTCAGTGAAGCTAGGGGTACATCACCAGCAATGTGTTTAGGAAGGAACTTAGCCAAGGCATGTGTTATGAAATCAGCCACGATTAAGGGGGTCAGGCGTCCCACAGAAGCAGCAGACTGTGCATCTGTTCAGGACAACATTGTGAAGAATGTTCTAGTTATGCATCAACGGGCGAAGGATTCTTTAATGCATTTACATTACTGCCACACTCGGCTGCAAAAAGGATCTCCAAGAGCCTGCAAGCTCACTATGTGGGGCTTTTAGTGTAACAAGAAGGAGCAGCTTCATCACGTATGAACTGCGACATTGTAAGGCAGAGAAATTAATCAACGCTGTAAAATTGGCGAGTTGAACAGTTCTTTGCAGCGAACATCAAGTTGACAGCCTTCTCAGGAAACGTAAACAAATGGCCGTTATTGCTGAGGAGCCTGGGAGGGGAGCTAGCAGAGAGGGGTCATCACGCTCGCTCCCTCACCAGCTCCCTCCCACAGCCCAAGCTGATCAGCTGGAGAAATACACAATCCAATCTCCACCACCATCAACAGGAGAAGAAAGAGGTGCCGTTATGAGTGGGAAACTCGCTCAAATGCGAAGCAGCTGCTCTTTGTGGCCTAGGAACAATCTTGGACGAGTGAGGTAATAGAAGTTTGCGTATTTTGAGGGGTTTACGAGTGAAATATTTTATGCTCAACCCCCAATTTCCTTCAGAGAGGTAAGGTCAGCCTGGCATTTCACAGCCGGTTCGGGAGGAGGAGGAAGGGGGGAGCGACTTCACGTTACAGGATGCTATCAATTAGCATTTCATGAAATCAGCGGAAGTACAGGAGGTCGATGCCGTCTGGAGGGGTAGGTATTAATTGTGTTGGGCACTAACCCCTGAATTCATCTTATCAATCGTTTCCACATAATTTGATTTACATGATGGTGAGGGACTTACCTACAGGTGTACAGTGGATTTTTCTCAGTCACTGTCTCCGGCTTTCACAGATACTGTATTCAATGTATGCAGCATTGTCGACCATTCAGGGAATTGGCTATTTGAGATGCGTACACTAACCGACCATAGAGTACTGGAGGTATTGCTGCTGTCGATCACAACATCAGCTGCCTATGGATGCTACGTATGGATGTGCTTGCTACCGACACAGAATGAGGGCAGTAGCGAACGAGGAACTACAACTCCAGATGGCACGACATGGGCCAGTGATCATTCGGCAGTCGCCATATGAGTATGATTACGCCGACTCGATGGTGGCCAACAACCACGGCACGCATTGGTTAGCAGGCGGGCCAGCCAAGCAAAAGACGAAGTTTTCCAGCTACTACAGGAGAGGAATGCTTGAGCAGGGACCTGCTGCGGACATTGTGAAGGGCGATTGGAGGCACCAGCAATAGATGTTGATTTACGCCGTATCGAGGTGAATGAGCAGGCAGTAGACTGGGTAGCAGCCTTGCCATCACCACCTCATCAGCTCTTACCAGATCGCCATGCCAACGTTGTTGACTTTGTCTTCCCACATGAACAGTGTCATTGATGATGAGCCAGATAATATCTCGTGAAGGAGTGGATTGAGGTTTCCCTTAAGGCGCTTGTGCATTGCGTAAAATATTGTTGCAATGTTTTGTGGGGACTGGGTCGTGGACTCAACCACTGGATCATACGTTTCTTCCTCTCTTTTTTTTTGTAATATGTTACCGGGCGTGTACAGTGAGGGAGTGCCCTGTGTTTTGTGTTTATGTGTCAATACAACACAACATGTGCTGATAGTCGCTAGTGAGTCACACGTGTTGCAACTACGCGGTTGACCTTTCATGGGTGTTTGTGCGGGACGGCGTGTTCCATTCTCTTTGTAACACATGGCAATATCTTTGCTACTTTGTTTATGTATCTAACTATTTATAGGCCTAGATTCATGTAACTCAGTCATGGCATTTTTCATTACTGGGATTGTTTACCGGATTTATTTAATGCACTTATTTACTAGAATTATTTTATGTTGGAGCTTGGTTCTATTGTGACGGACTAAGTCCCTATGGGATGTATCGCGTGTTAGGGCTTCATGCTACAGATGACTGCTATAGGATACACAGATGATTTAATAAGCTTAACCTGTTGGGGGGGGGGGGGGAAGTAACAACCTACCAGGACGACATATGAGGAAAGGAATGGGCAGGTGTTACTAAGAATCAATTCATCTTATGATGCAAGTTTCTAGACTCGAACAATGTGGACATTGCTGGCCTTCCCTAAGTTTGGGAGGGGAATGCTCAAGGAAGCATTCCTACATGTTTAGATGGATTCATTTACCGATATGTGGGTCAACTGATAGCGACATAATTAGGTTATTTTTAGACATGACATCA
>JAHWFP010258842.1:75651-95775 GCA_023313725.1 Lithobius niger | reverse complement strand
CAACATTTAAAGATAAAAATATTATTGAAATTGTGAATGAATTTAATGAAAACTTTGGAAATCAAATATCGATTCTAAAGAAAGAAAATGAAACCGCGAATAGGAAATATAAAAAAGGGCAATTCTCCAAAAATATAAAAAAAGCAATTCAAGAAAAAAACAAAGTAACATAAGATCAATGGTAATAGAAGATGCTAATAATATAGAAATTATTAACATTATAAAAGAATTGAATAACACATGGGCAGTAGGTGTAGATAATATACACACACATCATATCAAAAATACAAAAGAGAATACATCAACAGCAATATGTAAACTTGTAAATGCAATGATAAACAAAGAAATATGGCCCGACAAACTAAAAATACAAATTATAAGACCTATATACAAGAATGGAAATAGCCAAGAAATAAATAATTACAGACCAATATCATTATTATCTGTAATCAATAAAGTTTTGGAAACATTTTTTGCAAATAAAATCAACAGCTTTCTTGAGAAATGTGAAGTACGGAGTAAAGTACAATTTGGATATAAAAAAAATGAAAGTACAACAGATTTCTTAATTGAAGTTAATGAATTAATAACAACAGGTTTAAATCAAGGAAAGTATATTGGTGCAATACTTATTGATTTAAAAAAGCATTTGATACGATTGACAAAAATATTTAACTTAAAAAATGTGAAAATTTGGGACTTATAGGAAAAATATACAACATATTAAGAAGCTACTTAACAAACATAAAAACAATTGTAAAAGTGGATGGGGTAAATAGCATAACGAACAATGTGAAATATGGAGTTCCACAAGGATCCATACTGGGCCACTATTATATTTAATATATACCAATGATATTGATGTAAATTTAGAAAAAACCAACATATATCTATTTGCAGATGATACAGTATTAATATCTATACATAATAAGTATGAAGATATGATGTTTAACTTACAACATGATTTCAATATATTAAATGACTATTTTATTGAGAATGAATTGTTCATTAGCAAAGAAAAAACAGTACAAATGGATATCACTGTACCAAAAATGAAATTAAAAAAAGAAATCTGGATGAAAAAACATAATGGAAATTGCAAAAATCTGATTAAAATGAATATAATGGGTTGTGAGAAGGACTGTGTTAAAATTGAAAAAAAAATTTCAACAAAATATTTAGGAATAGAAGTAGATATACATTGGAATTTTAGACAACATATTTCGGGACTAATAAAAAAATTAAGACAAATCATACCATAAATATACAGTATTAAAAATGTACTACAGAAAAAACAAAAAAAAATCTTCTATGATGCATGGAAAAGTAGTAACATAAGATATGGTCTGGAGATTTATGGTCATGCACCAGAATATTTGGTAGATAGACTACAAAAAATACAAAATAAGATGGTAAAAATAATGTTTAAAGATAATATTAAAAAAAATACCTTAACTTTATATAAAGAAAATAATATTATGAAAATTAAGGATCTAAAAAATGTTGTCATATTAACAAAAAATTATTTTATGTAACAAATATAAAAACTATAATAAAATATTAAAAAGAAGTAAGGGAAATAAGGAGAGATTCACTGTACCAAAATGGGCAAATCAGTATGGTAAAAGAAGAAAGAATGGTATATACCAAAACTATATAATGAATTATAAGAAAATATGTTGCACTATTCAAGACTACAAGATTTTAAAAAGATCTATCACATAAAATAATTGCAGGAACACCATTAAATACCTAAAAAAAGAATACCAAAAAAATTGTAATCTATAAATCTATTAAACAACAATACAGCTGAGCTTCTTGTAATGTATAATAATCTAATTACCAATAACTATTTCTTTGTAAACTCATACAAGTTATTTTTGTAACTTCGAGAATTGCATTGCTATTGTAATTGAAAAATAAACATTATTATTATTATTATTATTATTATTTATTATTATTATTATTATTAAATCAGAAAGGCATTTACTTCACTACAATAATCTAAATGACGCGATGAAGACGACAGTAATGATAATGGAACTGAATATAATGAAAATGCTCTTCAGAGAATTGAAATAAAAATCAACGAATTCTTAACGAGATGAAGTATATTGAAAAACAATACGAAGACATGAGAAAGGAAAATATGGAAATTAAAAAAGAAAATGCCGACATGAAGAAACGTATACAAGTTTTAGAAGACAAAATGAACAAAATTAGTGAAAACAAATCTGAAACACAGGAACTGGAAACAAAAATCAATGAAATTAAACAAAGTAAAAACGAAAGTGATCAATATAACAGAAATCAAAACTTGGAGATTTTTGATGTTGATTCCGAAAAAAAAAAGAACATATGAAAGACACAATACATCGTATCGTTGATGGGCTACAATTACGCAACTTCGAAGACTACTAAATTGAACGGGCACACAGATTACCAACCAAAAGCAACACCAATCTTGAAACCATTGTTATACAATTCAAAAGTAGAACACATAGAGACAAATGGTTGACTGGAAAAAGGACGAATTACTAATGATGATACATTCAACAATGGTAACAACACAAAAATATACGTGAATGAACATTTAACTCCCTTTTACAAGACCCTATTATGGAAAACACAAGCTCAGCTAAAACAAGAGTTTAACTTCATATGGATAAAATATGGAAAACTACATGTACTGAAAAGTGAAAATGAGAAATATATCCATACTATAAGAAGTAAAGAGGACCTTGAAATTTGGTTAAAAAGCTTAAAAACTGCAACAATGATGGCCAGAGCTAATGAACAAGGAAGTGTTGGAATTGTCAACGGCATTGGTGATAATTGTTGAGCTGAAAAAAGTGTATTGGTACTAATGGTAAAATGAAATAAGAGGTATTCAAGTCGTAGTTGTAGTTCGTAGTTGTAGACTTCATTGGGATGAATTTTTAATAAACTTATATAATAGTGACATTAGTTGGGATTTAATTGTTTTGAATGAGGTCAACTTAAAAAAAGAAGAGCTAGTTTGTTATGATATACCTAATTATGTGCAGATTGCGGCTTGTCGAAAACAGCAAAGAGGTGGTGGTGTTGTGGTATTTATCAAAATGGGAATACATATCTTATCACAGGAAATTATCTCATTTAACAATAATGATTCCTTAAATATTTTAATTGATTATGAAGGAGATATTTTCAATATTATTGCTATTTAAAGGATGCCATCTTCTAGTAGAACAAAATTTTGGAATGAACTAAAAGTAATTTTAAAAGAGAAAATTAGAGAGAGAAATGTTAACACTATTATTATTGACGATCTTAATTGGCGACCAGCCCCAGAAAACGATGTTGTATCCCAGAAACCAGGTTTTTTTGTAGCGCAGGAAAGCCCCCAAAATAAGTGCAAAAACAAGTGTCGTCGCTTACCTTTTTTTGATGTATCTGTTGAAATTGATTTTAGTCTTTTAATCCTAGGCTTTTTACACATTGCACATAAATCCACATTACACATCGCTGCACATTTTCTGCACATCACTGCAGAATGATGCACTACGAATCAGTGGATTGAACCACAAATGGTGTAGGGCTTCCTACTAATTTAGGCCTACATATACAAAATTTACTGCATTTTACTGCACATTTTTCACTACACAGCACCGTGCAACTGTAAATTACTGTGCTAGTAAAAATTATGGCACAATATTCTTGCTGTTTTTGGAACAAATTCACTTCACATGTATTGAACACATTTTCCTTGTGCTGATAAAAATTCAGTATAATTTTATACTGTCGCTTGCAAGTGCGGGATCCAAGAAACGCAAAAACTTCAAAATAGATATAAATCGATTTCTGCTCATCACTTCTTTTACGTAACAAGGTGGGCCAGTCACAAGCAAACTTTTAGATGAATACTCAGCAATTTTTGCCAGTTTAGTAAGCTTCATCAGAAGCATAAGTACAAGAAAAACTGTCATATTTGGCCACTACGTGCGCCACTTCAAACTACATACTTTACTTTTTTTGGCTGGATTCGTGGCAAAATACGCAGCTGCTCGTTTGCTTGTCCAGTCGCACAAATATCTAATGATTTTGCCCGTCATAAACACTTTCAAAAATTCTATTGGGGTTCTCAATAAAGAAATCCCGTAGCTGGATGAAACCCTTCGTTTGGTGGTGTGAAGTCAGGCACACTTTCTCTACGGCGATCACCAAACGGATCACTGAGTATTTCTCAGCCATCAAGAACAACAGCCGAATTTTGCGCTGCGTCGTAGTCACTTTCGCTAAAACTTTCATCCTCTGAATTGCTAACTTCCAATCCATCCCAGTAAATATCATTTACGTCCTCTTTAGAACTCTCCTCATCACTCATATTTCAAATACAAAAGTAGACAACTACACAAGTAACTGTATTACGAGCCGCTGCATAACAAGCGAAGGATGTCCGAAACTCCCGCTAGATAGGCCTAAACTTCCACTTGTTAAGACGTCAGCAATCGATGACGTTTACAACGATTCGTCTTTACGATTCGACCACATTTTGTTTACGTCATGATCACGTGATTACAAGACAATATATTTAGAAGATGTAGCACAAGCCACGAGGCTTTGTTTCTGCCGAACCAGACTTCCCTCTGACGTAATAAAACTCCACACAAGCTGAAGAGCTTGACTACGAACGCATGCTGGTAGTGGTTCATTCATAAGATGTGCCATACTACGAGCATGCATTCGTAGTGGTCGCCAAGGGGTTCTACTCAAAGAAACCCAAGACATTTCAGAGAAATTTGATACTGAAAAGTTTGAGAATCTTATTTCATCAAATGGATTTTGCATGCAAATTAATTCTGCAACAAGGGAAGAATACAAATTAAACAAAATTACTAGATCATGCCTTGACGTCATCTACACAAAATTAACAAATTTATCTGTAATAGTTTTGTTGTAAAAATGAAAGTTGTGGATCATTACAATACTGCTGTAAATATTCTAAACGGTAGGTTGATTGAAGCTGAGCTAAAAAAAAAACACTCGACGATTAACAAAAAACTAAATCATGTTAACATTATAAAATAATTGGACAATGTTGATTGGAATAGTTTGGATAAATATACAAACCCTAATGACATGTATAATGAGATTGAAAAATTTATTCAAGATATTTATAATGAAAATACTACAGTTGTTATTAAAAAAGCGGCAAAAAAATATGAAAAATTGGATGAATAAAAATGGATGAATAAAGAACTATTAGCAATGATCAATCATAAGAACAAATTATGGTCAAAAATAAACAAAGCAGTAAAGCCATCTGAAGACTTAAAAACATAATACAATCTGTGCAAACGAAATTTAGGCAAAAAAATTATGAACACTAAAAACGAATTTTACATGAATTTTTTTACTACACTCAAAAAGGATACCACTAAAGTTTGGGATAAACTGAATTATTTGATGGGCAAAAAATAAAACCCAATCTCGATGACCAAATCAAAAATTCATTTGTAAAAGAAAGAACAGAAACTCTTTGCAATAAGTTTGTTAAAAATTTACTACAAAAATAACAAGCTTAAAAAGAAATAATCCTAAAGTGAATTTGACTGCAGTCACAAATGAATTTAAATATATTAAAAACACAATAGCAGTTTTGACCCCAACTGAGTATGAAATCAGGGAAATTTTAAACATTATTGCTGTTAAAAAATCTACTAGCTATAACGGATTTTGTATGGAGCATTTCGTACAAACTAAGGCAAATACATCAAAACTTATTTTGAAACTAATTACTGTGATTATTGAGACTGAAATTTGGCCAGAAAATCTCAAGAAACAAATTTTAAGACCAACTTTTAAGAAGGAAGCTGATATAAATAATTACAGACCAATTCCTCTACTTCCAGTGCTGAATAAAATTGTAGAAACGTTTTTCGCTGCAAGAATAGAAACATTTTTGAATAGATTTCAAAATTTAACAAAAACCAATTTGGTTATCAAAAGGGAAAAGGCACAGTTAATGCATTATCTTATATTAATAATCATGTTGCAAGAGAATTAAATGAGGGAAAATACGCTGCTGCTTTTATGATAGAGCTGCGAAAGGCATTTGATACGCTAGATAAGGACATACTTAAGGAAAAATAAATTCTTTATGGAATACGTGGAAAAATTTTAAACATTATAATGAGTTATCTTACAAACAGAATGTGTAGCGTGAGGATTGATAACAAACTGGGAGAATGGTGTAAAATTGATTATGGTGTACCTCAAGGCTCTATTTTGGGACCACTTCTTTTTTTTAATCTATGTTAATAAACTTAAAGAAATAGAATGGAATACATATATTACATTATATGCATTTGGTATTTTTATGTTATCTATCCATCTTGATAAGGAAGTCATGATCAATAATTTACAAACCGATTTCAATTTAATTAATAATTACTTTATGCAGAATGAATTGTATATAAGTGTTGAAAAAACATGCTTAATGCCAATTACAACATCTCACATGAACACAGAAAACATTGAAATTGTTTCTCATCATTCAGACTGCTAAATTAGGAATTGTTCATGTAAAAAATTAAAAAAGGTGTCACAATCTCGATATTTGGGCTTGGAAATTGATAAAAATTGGAAATTTTATTACCATGTTGAAGAACTGATCATGAAAGTCAGAAAAATTTTACCCCAACGTTGTACAAAGTAAGAGACTCCTTAAACATTAGCAATAAGAAACTTATTTATGAAGCCTGAGTTTTATCCATTGTTAGATACGCATGTACTGTGTATGCATCAACAACTTCTGGACTTATTAATCGTTTACAAAAAATACTTAATAAAGCAGCAAAAGTTCTTTTTGGCAATACGAATAATGAAAAACACACTAAAGATACTTTTAATGAACATAGGCTAATGCCTATACGACAATTAACAGTCGGTTATATGGCAATACTATTTTAACATGGAATGGAAAATACTTATTACTAGATGCGTTAGGAATAACAATAATTGGTTGGTTATACCCTTTTTTAGAAACTTTTATGGGAAAAGAAGTATGAATTTTGTTGTCCCAACTATTTTTAACAAATTGCCATCAGACATTAGAAAATTAAACAATATCAATAATGTGAAAAAAGAATTTAAAGAATGGCTATTTAAATGCTTTGATGGGTTGAATTTCCAAAATATAAAACTTGTTAACTAATGTCAATACTATTATTTTAATATTCCATTTATTTGGAAAAATTGTAATATGTGCTGTACATTGCCTAGGCTATAACATTTGTGCTAACTTTACTATTTATTATATATTATCAATTCTATTATCTTAATGTATTATTTATTTGTAATTTTATTACTGGTGTTGTAGATTTCATAGGATATAACATTTGTGCTAATGAATTGTGTAGCTAACTGAAGGGGGAAAATGTACTCTATAAAATAATTTTACTTGCCTAAACCAGCACATACAGACTCGAACGAAACTCTGCTTCTCACTGTAATTCGTACCTAATGTACTTACTTACTGTATTAAATTATTAATTATTATTATTATTATTATTATTGATATGAAAGAATCATATGAAAGAAACTATTAAGAATAATGAAATATATTTACATACAGAAAACTGTAATAAATTTAAAATTAATAAAGAATGTATTACTTGTGATGATACCTGTGTAAAAATAAAAAGGGTGCATAAATTTAAATATTTGGGGATAACATTAGACAGCAGGTGGACTTTTAATGAACACATAAATACCTTAATTAAAAAAATAAGAGGAATGCTGCCTAAATTGTACATTATCAAGGAGATAGTAAATAAAAAAAATCTGAAAACATTTTATCATGCATGGATTGAAGCACACTTACGTTATGGTATAGAAATATATGGAAACACTAATAATTATATGCTGGCAAGATTACAAAGCATACAAAATAAGGTGATCAAAATACTTTTCAAAAATAATGAAACAAAATTAGCAACTTCTGAAATCAGAACAAATAATGGAATTTTAAATATTGAGAATTTAATGAAATCAATAATAATTAAAAAGTACTATTTAAAAAAAAAATTCCTTAAAAATATACTAAAACCGACGAAGACGGAACTTAGGGGTAAAAAAAGAAAATACATATTGCCTAAAATTAGAAATGAATATGGGAAAAAAACTCAGCATATTATTTAGCAAATATATTTAATAAAATACCAATTGGTTTGATAAACTGTACAACATATAGCGAGTTAAACAGAATCATGAAGAATCCATTAACATATGAATTGAAAGACTAAGAATTATGATTACAAACTGTTGCATTGAATGTACATTGAAATAATGCTTAATGAACTTTTCAAAGAATCGTTATGAATAACACTTTAAATTAGGGCATATCTAAGGTGGTAAATATTATGTATTTTGTATTGACAAGCACAAACAATGCTGAAATAAAGCATTCGTGACTTGACTAATAATCCTTTTTTTTTGTTGATTGTTATAATATTAGAGGCTGTATTAATTTGTATTGTATAATCAACTTGTAATTTGTAATAAATTTTGTTATTATATATTATTATTATTATTATTATTATTAATATATGTTAGGAAACCTGGACCCGTGGCCATGCACTCCCTACCATACCAGTACACCAGAGCACAATACACACAGTCTTAACACCAACTGCCTCCTAATACCTTTAACATTGACCCCGATGCTGCCTCCATCTATTTCATTTAATCAGTATGATCTTTCCTATTAACTTATTTTTCTTTAATGTTCAGCTGGAGAAAGCTGACGTGATTACTCTTATCTTCTTGATACAAAATGACGTCACAGCTGCAATCTTGTCTAATTTGCCAAACGATGCTTCTACCTTGACTTTCCGATTGAGCTATAAAATCCTGGATGTCTCGTATGCAGTCATTTTATCAGCAGTAACATCGTAAGTTGATTCCTCAAGTTTATTGACTCCCCTTTTTCCACTCATTAATCTGTGTTGGTAACGGGACATTTCGTCAAGTTAGTCAAGTCGCGTATCGTTCGATTCCTACGCTAAACAAGATAGAGGCAGTAACAGTCCGTCCCTATTATTGTGCAGGAGCGCAGTAACGACTTTCAACTCACGTGCCAAATAAATTCCTCCACAGACCAGAACTATTCTTCTTCTTGTTCTTCAACCGTCTCAAGCATGTAAGCATGGAGGAAAAGTCTATCCACATTGCCTTTTTATTGAGATTAATCAGGAGTTGTTTCATTTCAGAGAAGTGATCACGGCATGTCCTTTAATTAAGTTCAGAGGGATTGGTGGGACTAGAGTGTGCGAGGGCCTACCTGGGAAGGCCTGATAGGTCTGGGGGTTGGGTCTTGCACGCTCTGCACCTTCCTTTTCCTCATCCAATTTGGATCTTTACTATGACATCTTAATAACTCTGCCACCACGTGTGAGATTTGGTGTATCAATGTTAAATAGAAGTAACAGGGTTGCTTCTAATGTGTGCGTAGTAAGTTTTGTAGGTTTTATACATTCTTTACTGAGATAATTGTCACTATAGTATATTATTAGAAAGAGCTTTGTGTTGTTCAAGTAGTGCTCGGGGCCACTAGCCTTATAGATCGGTTATCACCCTTCACTCCTGCTGAATTGGCTAAAATGAGCATCAAATTCGAAAATCTTTCAGTAGGAATGCCATTTTTTTACACTTTTCTTCACGCCAAAAATCTACCCTGTCACGAAATTTCAACCAAATCAGAACTAAATTGCAAACGTTATCTAACCTCAAACTGACAAGCATATATATAAAATCCAAAGTTCATTTCCTTCATTCGGCCGAAAAAATCATCCAGATAGTTGCACCATGGTTTTTGATCAGTGTCCCTTTGGTAAAGGTTGGGAATCTTCCATTTTAAGTTTCATATACGCTAAAATAGTTTTCAGATGGCGCTCACAATCACAAACTGCAGTCGGATTTGGTTTGATAGCATTGTTTTGAGTTACGGATTGCTGCCGATCCTACGTGTTTTGTCCACGATATATTGAATAAATGCATTGATCCGGTCAGCAAAAATTTATGTTATCTCCTAGAACATGTGTAAACATAATAATGATGACAAAACAAATATAGTATATAAAGTTAAAATTTTAAAATATAATTTAATCCAGATTTGAAAAAATTGATCTCTTGCGAGTTTCATACAAAAAGCATTGTAATAGGATCCCACTTCGTTCCTATGTTGCCATCCTGCCGACCATTACGACGTTTTAACAATCATTTCTGAGAGCATTGTTGAAGCCCTCTCTAATACGAAAACGATGGTTTTTGTCCAGTATTGTACTTGTACAGGTAAAAAAACTTCAGTAAATATATTAATTATTAATATTATTATCGTGCACTAAGAAGCAAGTACGTTATCATACGATGCGAACTTCGTACCCCCTTCCCCCATATAACTTCAAAACATATACAACATACGGGTTTGATTATCCAATTAATTTTTTTTTATGTAATTTAGTTATTTTTTAAAGTTTAAACTTTGTGTACTGTATTTGTTTTGTCGTTGTTATTCTGTTTATACATGTTCTAGGAGTAACATAAATCATTGCTGGCTAGAACAATGTATTTATTCGTTTTTTTTGGGGGGGGGACAAAACACGTAGAATCAGGAGCAATCCGTAACTCAAAATAATGTTATCAAAGCAAGTCCGACTGCCGTTTGTGATTGCGAGCACCATCTAAAAACCATTTTGGCGTAAATTAAGTTTTTTATGCGCGTAGAATGAAAGATTCCCAATCTTTCCCAAAGAACGCCGATCGAAAAACGATGGTTGCACTAGCGGCTTTGTTTCATGAATAGAAGAGACTTTCAACAATGGAGAATTCCTTCCTCTTTCAGTGACGTCTAAGGGTTCAAAGGGTTTAACGAGCGTTAACCACTCCTGGTCATCTGCCCGAAGCCCTAAGGCCCTATGTCTGCAACAGCCAGATTCCCAGGCGGTCACCTACCCAAGTGACGTCTGTCCTTATTTACAACAATGAAAAAGTTTGCATTGTTGTCGGGCTACTTGAACCTCGATACAGTGAGGTCATTTTTTACGCCCAAAGGCATCCATTTGAACAAATACTGCTGAACAACACATAACATAAAAATAATTTAGGCGTTTTTTTAAACAAAATTTTGTGTACTAATCTGTCAAATCAGGCCAGCTTTTACTTTTGGCTTTCAACGAGTGTTTGGTTTCAATTTGGTATGCAGAAAGAAAAATAACATTAGTTGGCGAATTTTTAATGAAAATGGCAAAATTCGAATAGGTTAGCTGCAAAGGTTTAATTTTATCATTGTTACTGGATACAATACATTTGAATGGGCTCAGTATTACATTCTAGATTTTACTGGACATGCAAAACAAAATTTGTACAACCAAAGTTAATTATTTGGGAAAAACTATGCTGCAAATTTTATTCCAATCTTCTGAACCTGCTTCATTTTCGAGGAACAATTTAGACCCATCGATTTGTTCAATGCAATGCTTCATGGCCAATAATGACCCAGACAATTTGGTCCCCATCAGTTTGTTTGCAAAACAATTAGTTCCAGGAAAGTAATATTTTAAAAATTATGTTTGTTAAGGGCTTCAACTGATCAAGCGTTGAGGAAGGCGAATTACATCACAAGCAAGTCCCATTCCAATGACATTTTTAAAGAGCTCTTTTTAAATTTTTTTAGCTGTATCATCAATATTATTTATGTTATTATTCCATCACAATTATTAAAAGGAATTCTTATCAATTTAGGAATACAATTATTACTTGGGGGACCTACACCCAAAATATGGGTTAACAGATTTTTTAGATTTGTTTATGTTTGCCAGCCATATCGTCAGTCTGATCTCATTTGTTCTGTCACCTACCACTCTCTCCATTAGCTGTTATAGACCTAACCTGTCATTCATGACATTCACGACGCGTTGGTGAACCTTTTATAAGTATCGCCTCCAATATACATACCATTTTATAAAAGTTTTTGCACATTTATTTTAGCATCAATGGCGTACCAACTTATCCATGAATGAACAACGAAATAAATCATACTGACGATACGACAACACTAAGACCTAATTACACAAAACTCTAAAATGTAAAAAAAAAATTTTTGGTCCTGTTAGTGGCGTACGCTAAGGCGGGTTAAAAATGTGTTTTTATTCTAATACAAATAAATATACATAAATCACTGAAAATAAAATTAAGGAAAATTGGAAATTAGCCAACAGTAAAAATCATACACTTGAAATAACGTAATTCAGTAAGCCACCTTCATGCACTTACGTTTCGTCGGAGTGGCATGACCCAGAATCGAACCGGCTGTCCAGTTCGCCCCAGATCACTTGCATAGCTCCCTAATCGCTATGGCCACATCCTCCACTGGCAATACCTTAATGGCTAGTGGAGGATGTGACTACAGCGATTAAGGCGCTATGCAAGTGATCTGTGCGCAAAATGGGTAGCCGGTTCGAATCCGGGTCACGCCACTACGACGAAACGTAAGTGCATGAAGGTGGCTTACTGAATTACGTTATTTCTAGTGTATGATTTTCGCTGTTGGCTAATTTCCAATTTTCCTTAAATTATTCTGATAGTGCAGAAAAGTTGTCTTTTGGTAATAAAAGAAGCCATACAAAAGAAGCAAAACTTAAGAAAATATCTTCAGGTCGTTGTAGCCGTTAAAATTTTTATTTTTGTGTAAAACCAGTATATGTGCTTGTTATAATAACATATTTCGCATCTAAAGTGCACATGACAGTTAAGGACACCAAAGTTTCACTAACACCCAGCCTGAATTAACAAAAAGGTGAAAAGGCCTGGTGGCTAAAGGCATATGACAGGTTAAAAAAAGGGTTTAAAAAAAAAGCAGAATCTACCAGAGTATGGTATTGTCAGAACGACCGTCTTAAAAATTTGTGAAGGTCACATTGTTTAAGTTTAGCTTTAAAAACAGCAGGTGAGGACGCCTCAACAACATCACCAGGTGGAGAGTTCCAAACAGCTACCACGCGATTAGCAAAGCGTAGAAAACAATAATGAATAATTAGAAAAAAATCTTCTAGATAAAAGCAGCTTTTTTGAGTGGCCACGTGTTCGGTCACCTTCACACAAGGTAAAAAAACAATCAGCTGGGAAATCAACGTGACCACACAGGATTTGAAAAGCTAAAGTTAAGTCAGCCACAAGACGGCGATATTCCAATGATTCCAGCTTAAGGACTGCCAAACGTTCAGCATAGGATTTATTTTTCATCCCAAACAAGTATTTGGTGAAATTTCGCTGAACAGATTCAACATTATCAATATCTCCCAATAAATGTGGAGACCAAACAGAACTTGCATATTCCTGGATTGGTTGCACGAACACCTTAAAAGCCCAGGTTAATAATTTAACATCACCCGATGTGAAAGTACGTCGAATCATAGCCAAACGTTGACTTGCTAGCTTAACAATTTTGTTACAATGAGTGGTAAATTTCAAATCTGAGCTAAACCACACGCCCAAATCCTTAATAGGATATACAATGGGCAGCTGCTGGTTTGACAGAATATACGGGGCACCAGGATTTTTAAATCCAGTTCGAAAGATAGAACATTTTCTTTCAGAAACAGGCAACTACCATTTTAACGCCCACTCGTTAATGCTAACAAGGGTATTTATTAACTCATTTTTTTCGTGATCAGTTTTCACTCTGGAGTGTGTCCTAACATCATCTGCAAACTTATTTAAAGCAACAGAATCTGCAGTAGAAGTCATGTCGTTAAGGTATAAAATAAAAAAGAGAGGACCCAGGATGGATCCTTGTGGGACACCACTAATTACACTGACGTCATCCGAATTTGATGTGCCAACAACCACGCATTGGGTACGTCCAATAAAAAAATCACTAATCCATGCAAAGAGTTTTCCACTAAAGCCATACCAATTCAGCTTTGCAAGCAATTTTGAATGGACAACAGAGTCAAAAGCCTTCGCAAAATCAATCTAAATAACATCCACAGGGATGCCAGAATCCACAGATTCTGTCCAGTCATCGAGAACCTTGAGTAACTGTAGGCTTGTTGATTTTCCCGCAACAAAACCAAACTGATCATTGCGTAGAATATTTTGCAAGTTTATGAAAGTTAACATTTTACATCGAATAAATTTTTTCATTATTTTACAAGGAACACACGTGAGGGATATAGGTCGGTAATTTGCGGGATCAGCCGAATTCCCTTTCTTGAAAATAGGTACAACACGTGCTGTTTTCCAAATTGCAGGCAAGGTACCACAATTAAACGACAGATTGAAAAGATAAGTTAGGGGAATATACATTTCATTTAGTAGTTCCCTGTAAAAGTGGGCAGAAAAACCATCAGGTCCAATTGCATGACTGTTCTTTAATGAGTTTAAGGTCTTTTTAACTTCATCAGAATGAAAATTCACATCGTCACAGCAAGACTGGATTGCCTGGAAGGGCTGCTTGGTATAATACCATTGTCATTCGTAAAATTTAAAGAAAAAACTTTGTTTAGAGCCTGAGCTTTGTCAAAGTTTTTAGTTAACAGTACACCATTATAATGAAGAGGAGGCAGCGAATGTGTTATACGAGTGTTCTTTTTTACATACCGAAACAAGGCCGTTATGTTACCCTCTTTAATAACTTTAAGTTCATTTAAACGCTCATGCTCTTTAACCATACGAGCATACTCTTTTCTCACCTCGTTATACCGTTCCTTATGTAACTCGGTCTTAGATTTCCGGAAGACTTTCCAAAGCCTTTCTTTCTTATGCCGTAGCCTAAATAAGGCCGTAGGTTGCTTTGCACCATTATTAGAATTTCGGCCAATGACACAACAGCTGTTTGCTCCTGCATTTAATACACTATGGAAGATATTCCAACAAACCTCAACATCTACTATATCGTTAAACGAACCATCCCAATTTATGTTTCGAAGAAAAGAACGTAACTTTTTTAAATTAATGAGTCGAAACTTGGGATCAACACATGTAGGCTTAGCAGGTATGCCAATCCTGGAATATTGCAAGTAAAGAATAACCGCATTATGGTCACTACTACTAAAATGGCCAATAACCTCAACATCATACACGAGACGCTGATCATCCACCAAGACCAGATCTAAAATATGATTTTCCCTGGTAGGCTCCGCAACCAACAGGCGCAATCCTAAGATTGAAATACACTGTAAGAATGTATGGTGAATTCTATTACTGGCCGAGTACTGTTCCCAATCGATTGTTGACATGTTAAAGTCACCAATCAGGACATTTGACTTATTATGGCTGTAAGATTTATGTAAATATCTGCAGAAATTATTAACGTATAGTACATCCTTTGCATTTGGAATATACCCAAGAATGATGTTGATCAAGAGTCATTGACTCAACATCCACCGCAGAATCGATCACCGACAGTTGCAGACTATTTCGATATGCTATCAGAATACCGCCGGCTCGTGTACCGCGATCTCTCCTGATAATGGTGTAGGGCGCCCCACCCAACAACACAGCATTTGGGATGTAGTCAGACAACCAGGTTTCCACAACAAAAACAATATCAAAATTCTCAAACATAAGTAGGTGCCTAAACTCCTCAACCTTATTAACTAAGCTTTGGGCATGAAACAAGATACACTTAAGATCAACATTTTCCAGTAAAGCATTTGAACTTTTAGCCGCACACCCAGCGCCATTTCCTCTAAAAGAAACTACTCTATGAACACATATTCTAGAAGAGATGTCTCTCGGGCAAACATTCTGCCTCTTAATATGTTCTAGTTTTCCGCATGTATAGGAGTTTTGCCAGGAATGGCGTCAAACATGCATGCATTTAATCGTGCTTGATAAGAACATCTTTGCCACGAGCAGATAAGTGGACTTCATCTGACGCCATCAGATTTCTGGAATTACAGACGGCTTCCCACAACGAAATAAAGCCGACACCCTCGGCCTTGCACGTTGCCATAATGTTGTCATTGCAACGCACCAAAAATGGTTGCAGGCGAGACCAGACTTGATCATGAACCCACTGTGGCAAAAGGCCAACAATGTTAATGTCTACTGAAGGAACAATTGACTTAATAGATTTAGTAATATGTAGAAGGTGAGTAGTGATTTCACTGACCGAATGAGTACCCACATTGTTCGTACCCAGGCAAAGAATGATGTTTGTGACATCCGGTTCTGATCTTAGTATCTCCGGAATAAAGGGCAGTACTTGCTCAATCCGGGCTCCAGGAAGACACCAAGTTTTAGACTTACACCTGGAGGCCTCACGAATTCGCAAATGTCTTACTTGTGAGTCTCCAATGAAAAGATAGCGTTTGTTCACATGCATGTTTGTGGGTCTCACAGAATGTGTGCAAGTAGGCGGTGGAATCTCATTTTCACAATTACCACGGACTTTCGATGTTGGATTTAATCTGTCAAGGATTTGCATTTGTTCACTAGAGAATTTTACAGGGCATCTGGTACGAGGTTTAGAGTTACATGCCACCTTTCCATCAAGAAGGTCATGTGCTGGTAACAATTTGTCGGCTATCTTACCAACATGGGCAGATATAACCTGTATGCCCCCTATCTCAGGGTTTGACAACACAGTGCTAACCACAATCTGTCCAGCATTACCCATGTGGTCTGCTTTAGGCATGATTGCTTCTTTAACACACTCGTGTAACTTGTTTTCATAGGAGTTAAACATGTTTCTTACCATACCAGCTACTTCAGTTTTATGTTTTAAAAGTTGATTTTCGATTTTTGATTCAAGGGAGAGCACGGTAGCATTTAGAGTGTCTGTAAGCTCATTCAAAAATGCTGAAAATTTACACTACTGCATACATTAGCAACAGACATAGAGTTTTTAGAGTCTTCAAGTCCTTTCCCTTGTGCGTGACTGCCGGAATATGTACTGTCATTGAATTTTGAGTCCTGGCAGTTGGCTGGTCCACCCAAATTAGTGGAATTTATTTCGTCATGAAAAATAGTACGAATGTGGGCAAAGGAGTTTGACATGCTCTCAACAACTTTGTCCAATTTGGCGTTAATTTCCTTGTTTTCGATGTCATGCTCCAGCATTCTTAGATCTATAACCTTGTTTATGTGATCAAGACCACCAACGATATCATTAATTGAGGGCTCACAACTGTTTACTCCATCCAACTCATCAAGTTCAAATCTGGTGAACCAACCAGTTTACTTTGCAGAGCTGATGCTGTTTTATTATCAGGAGCACCACCCACGGCCTGCAATTTGTCACAAACGGAATCCTCACCAATAGGTGGGTCCGAAGTCTTTGCATAACAAACTTCAGAAGAACAACAACTAGATTTCTTTCCTTTCTTTGCCTTAATAATTTTTCGTTGCTTTTCCTGAAACATTGTTAATGCGTCCTTGCATCACATGAGCACTACGTAATCCAGATTTCCTACGAGTTTTACCAGGTTGCATGTTCGATACAGGCATAGGTGTGCTAGTAGATGGCATTTTTCAACAACAAAGAAGAAAGAAAAAATATATTTTTTTCCCCTTTTTTTTTATTTTCCACAGCCAGTCTCGAACCAACACTCAGAAATTGTATTGGGCAATATAAATTCAAATATGGCTGCCTCCACAGAAGAAATGTAAACACAAACTTTGAATGCAGATAATTCAATTTCTAGAGCTGACACACAACAACAGAAGCACTCAAAATGTTCCTTGACTATTCATAAACACCAGACACAAATCCAAACTGTACACCCAGTTCCATAATCACCTAAAAAATGTCGATTTTCCAGAGCACATTTTAGTCCATCTGTATGGAAGGAGTCCTAATGCATTTTTTTTCTATAACAATGTACCTTAATGTTTGGATTCAATAAATGTAATAGAGCGGTAAACTGTCAGTTTGAGTACTAAATCTAAGCCAAAAATTGAGTTCACCAGATAATATCTTTAAGTGCCTGTTGACATTAAAAGTCTTGATTTTTCATAAAAAAGGACACGTTTAAAGCTTTGTATGCAATGCACATTACTTTATCTTCATAACTGGATTCGTAGCACGTAATAGAATGGTGTATATCACACTGAGTACATAGTTTAGCCCAAAATATGACTGTTTTCAGATAATCCCTTAGAAAAAAATACTGCAGTTTTGACCTTAAAAAAACTGCAGTTCTAAAGTGCAATTTTATGGAACACAAACTGCAGTTTAAATTACTGCAGTTTATCAACGAAACTGCAGTTTTCTAAAACTGCAGTAATTTAGAACTGCAGTTTGTGTTCCATAAAATTGCACTTTATGAAACTGCAGTTCTGCATAAAAACTGCACTTTATGAAACTACAGTTTCTGCATAAAAACTGCACTTTATAAAACTACAGTTCTGCATAAAACTGCACTTTATGAAGCTGCAGTTCTGCATAAAAACTGCACTAATTAAAACTATAGTAAATTAACAAAAATCCAATACACAGAACGACAGTTACCGTAGAACTTCTTTTCATTCGGCAATCTAATTCGTATAAGTTTAGGTAATTAACTTATAAATACGATCTATATCACTTAACTTATTGATCCTTGCAACTCATTATGGTTTACTTACAAGATTAACATGTATGAATCAACCTTATATACCTACTCACTCGTTAAAGTTAATAAGAATGGTTGTAGTATTTGTATTTTAATTATAACTGCTAAAATAAAGCAGTGCTGATCTTCATTTTAAACAATCAATTGGCCTCTTTTGTTTTAAACTTTCCGAACTCCATTACATTTAATAAAACTTCATCATTTTAGGAAGTGTTTAAAACTTTAAATTTAACAGCAATTCCAACTGCTAGTAAACTGCAGTTTTATGTAAAAACTGCAGTTTTACTGTATGTAGAAAATGCAGTTCCAATCCACAGAAAACTGAATTAAAAAAATACTTTAAATACTTTTTAATATTAATAATTAAATCAGTTAATAAAATTGTAATTATTATCAGCAAAAAGTATTCAAAATTACGGTAATCTTAAAATTCAGTAGTCTGCAGTTTGGAATTAAATTTTCTGTGTAAAACTACAGTTTACTAACAGTTGAAAGTTTCGTTGCGTCTAGTCTAATCTAAAAGTAGCTAAATCTAAATGATTAATAATCCTGTGATCTGAGACAGGAATATTCATAAGCTACATAGCCAGTTACCTACCTTAACATAAACAATCAGTTCATTAAATCAGTTAAAGAATTGTAATTATTAGCATTAAAAACTATTTATAAGTATCTTTAAAATTCAGTTGCCTGTGGTTTGGAATTGCAGTTTCTGCGTAAAACTGGAGTTTACTAGCAGTTGGAAAAGTGAAAAATTCGATCATTAAAACGTCATTTAAAAGTGAAATCGGCCCTTGTAGATTACAATGGTACATCTGCTTTAAAAAAAATTTGATGTTAAATTGTAGTTTTAAACAGGCATTTAGTGGGTTGGAAGAGGATTCCCATGTTTCAATCTTATATAAGTCTAGCGGAGTCGCTCGCTTCGCTCGCTCATTCCACGTCGTCTCGCTACGCTTGAGGAGATTTCTTGCTGCAACACTTATGATACAGACAGACCTTCCACATAAAAAACGATCAAGCAAATTATAAGAGTGTAGTATGCGATATCGGTTATCTCGAGAGAATGTCAATATTATTTTTTTACGTCCAAGGAGGCAAGCAAAAAGATCAAGCAATTTTTCAGGAAAGCGCTGTTTCTGATGACAAACGGTGATTTTCGTTCGCTTTGCTCACTCAATCAGCGCAAACATTTCCTTAGAATGGGTTTTCAGAGCTTCAGAAACACGAATGTTTCCGTGCTTCAGAATCCAAGAAAATGACGCCCTTTTAAAACCAAATCTATGGGTCTGTTTTTTCCATGCATCAAGTCAGTTGAAACACATTCTGGTGCACCCATCCTTCCATCCACCATCCACCCTTTTTTCCATCGTTTCATCCTTCCTTCCTACTTTCCACCCATCCTCCCTTCCATCTATCCATCCTTCCTTCTATCTATCCAGCCATCCAACCTTCCTTTCATCCTTCCTTCGATCCATCCATCCTTCCTTCTATTCTTCCATCCATCCATCCATCCATCCAT